>JAAAKE020029371.1:0-10016 GCA_010014785.2 Anisolabis maritima | reverse complement strand
GACAATTAAATCTCGGGGCAGAGATTTTGTTCTTTAACAAATATATTCATTATAATTTAATTTAAATAAACAAATTCTGATGCCTCATAGGGTACCAATATTTTTAAGATAGAAGGCAAGGAAGATTAATTTCTTTAGACCCCACCCGATTATTTGTCCAACATAGAGACACATTTGTCATCTATCGACATTCCACTCCCTCTATATGTATTTCCATATCCTATTTTAATTTTTTGATCCTAGATTTCGTTACATTAAACAATTATAAAAGGGAACCCAATTTCCCATCTTATGAAATGAATCACTCAATTTCTTGGATCTCTTAACATCGTTAAATCTAGAGTTATGTTTATCAAGTGTTGACATCGTTAATTTCAATATTGACATCCCTACAAATATGAGACGATAGAGTAATCGAGATATGGATTCGAAACTCAAATCAGTCACCAATGTTTATTTTTCATTATGGCATAGAGAAATAATCAGTAAAATATAGGGAAGCCCATATAATATACAGTTTGTATACATATACCCCATTCATTACTTTCTATCAAAATATTTATATTCCCTTCTTTAATATCTTTTTATTTAACGAAACAGGATAACCATAAATATTAACAACACGATACACAAAATATCGTAAATATTCATCAGCATATATAGATAGCAATTTATTAAAAAAAGATTGTAAAATAACAAAAAAAAAGTTGGGGGGAGGAGCTGCTTCGCTTTCTGTATTTTCATATAACCATCTTGGCAGATTGAAACAAAATTTTACACATCATAACTTATAAGTACTTATAAGAGAGCGCAAAAAAAAAAATAAAAAAAAACCAACACAAACAAAGGCTGCAGCACGTTTTTTCAAATTAAAAAAAATTATTTTTTCTCTAACCTAGTTCATGCAATATCTTACAATATATATATCATGTAATATATTAAAAAATAAGTATTAGCAAAAAACAATATATATTTATATATTTATAAAGAAGAAAGTTTTAACATATATGAAAAAAAAGATAATAAATAAATGATATCAATAACATACTATAAGTTTGATTTTTGTAATGTTCCGTGCTATTTCTTGCTTGATTTTTTTATAAAATGATATTTGTTGCTGTTATGAACTTGTGGAGGGCTATTAAATTAAAAGCTCAAACTGCAGCGTTCATAGGAAACGTTGGTAGAAAGAAGTATCGCGGAAATTTGATGATATTGACATCTTTGGCGGTTATATACTGGGCATTCAGCTATAATATGTGGAGGCGTTGCACGAGTGAAAGAACAAGAGCATGAAGGGGAAAGGATTATATTAAACCTATGCGCTAAGCACATCCTCTAATCCCCGTTTTCAATATTTAATAAAAAAAAATTTGTTTTATTTGTTTATTAATTGTTCCAAAGTAAAAATCAACTAACTTTATTTTAAAATAATATTTATAAAGATCATATATGGCTTGAAGAAGATTCTCCTCCTTCCTGAATGACATTTCTTTTCAAACAAAAAAATTCAAATCAATATATTAATTTCATATATTTATATTCATTATTTTGTTTAGGAAAAAAATTTTATATTTTTTACCTTTTAGAGCACACTAATTAGAAGATATTATATGATAAAAATGTCTTTTATAAATTTATATCTCGACTATCCAAGTTAATATTTTATGCTTTAACATAAAGTAAAACTCTACAAAGGAAAGATGACTGGTCTTATGGATTAAAAACGAAACGTCCTATTTGAAAGCTTCTTAATACCATCTGCAAAGTTACAAATAAGATTTCTTTAATCTTATAATCACATGTCATCTTTTTTTAACATGAAAATGCTTTTATGATAACTTTCTTGCATTCGCCAAGAAATGTGTAAGAAATAAAGTAAAATTATAAAAAAAAAAAATACTCTAATAAAATCTATAAAGAGTTTTTAAGTTTTCGAATCTAGTACCAAATGGAGATTTTGAAAAAAATTTTACTTCACTTTGGGAAGTACTTAAGTGGACAAGAGCCCAGATGCTGTCCCCTCACTTAGTACGAAGAAGCCTTCCACTTCAAGACCAATACGCGATAGAATCACTGTTGAGTAAAAGTTTTTATTTAAAATTTTGCTCTCTCTTATTTATCTTAATATCTGATAAAAGATGAGCTTCATGAGTTGGTGTTATCAGTTAGAAGGGCTCTAGCACAAGTGGATGCCATGGAAAGGCCGGAGATCCTGGGATCGACCTCCAGGGAGTCTCTGTCCTAATAACCTCCTAAAAAAAACGATCACAATCTAAAAAAGTAATAGGTCCAAAAATCAATTTTAGATAAAGATCATTTAAAATGATAGGCTCTTAAGGCCGAAGGTTTCTTTGCTTAAATCTTGGAGTACATCTCTGAAATAAGTTTCCGAGCTCAACCATCTTTCAACCCTTCTCTGGAATTTATTTTTAAAGAGGTCTTTTATAGGTGGTTTATTTAGAAGCAGGGTAAGAGACGAAATTTTCCATTATTTTGCATTTTTTGGGTTTGCGGACCTCATATTTTCTTCAGTATATAGTATATAAGTCTAATAGATTTTAAAAGATGAGACTGAAAAAAGTTAAAGTACTTCTTTAGAATCAAATGTAATTTTTGGTTAATGGAATCTATATATTCATTATTGTAAATACCATTCAGAAAGGAATTACCCAAAATAAAGGGTAATATTTTGTCACTATTGACGATTCTCATTTATATATTATTGTATATTACGGATAATACACTCGCTATATAATACTGTCTGTGGCATGTTTTATCTTTCATAATTTTATTGAAATTCCATTTTACAAAAGATTCAATTCAATTCAAAAAATTAATTCTATAAATAATAAATATATATATATATTTGCCTTTTTGTATTTCTTCTACATTGATATGTATATATAATACTTTTATAATTTTTATTGATTATTATGTTTGTAATATGTTTATATTTATAATTATTTCAAAATATAAAAACCAAGTAATTGGGAAATGGCCTAGGGTTAAATTGAAAAAAAAAATAAATAAATAAATAAATTTTTTTTTATAATAGCCTTGGATGCACAATAGAGGCAAAATCTTTATTTGGTCAGAATAAATAAAATTAAAAATAGATAATTTTTTTTATATTTTGTAAAATTTTGTAATTTAATTTTTCTCTTTCCTGAAGAGACAAAGAGAGAGAGAAGGGAAGGGACATATTGTAATCATAATATTTATTAATTAAGTCTAAAACTACTCAATTTTGACTTTTTTAAATTTTTATATTAGATTTCTAATGGGAGGTCAATTGGTCTTTGGATCGTCGTACAATAAATTTGGCTGAATGGATTTTTAAGAAATTTCAAATAAATTATTAAATGTATCTAATTGGTGAACATAATTTTGTCAAAGGACTGAACATTCATACGCAACTTAATGTCAACATTTAATATCTCGATCACTGAATAGGCTTATTGATGGCTGGGAAAAAAAATCTCAATAAATCAGAAAACCTCCATTTGGGGATTTTTCTTTCTTCAATCCTTTCCCACGGAGTTATAGACGCATAAATGTTTAATAAAAAGAATCAATATGTTAAAGTATTTTCAAACTTTTTCTTCAAAAATCATTTTATAATTTTTCTAAAATCATGTAAAATAAGTATTTATATTTAGGAAGAGTTTAAAAGAAAAATATTATTTTATGAGAAAAAAAAATTTGAAAAAAGTTATTATTAAAAATATAATAACCCCTTATTGTTTCATAATCCAGGTGTCGTTGGTTTACCTTCAGAAGAACTTGGGGGAAATTAACGTTTCTAAACGAGTACTTTTCAGAGAAGAAGCATGAGCTAACGAGAAAGCAAAAATTTAAAGAAAAACAAATTAAAATAAAGGAAAAGGGCTATGTGATTTTTCAAATTAAAAGTGTATTTTTAAGATTTTTTAATTAATAGAAAACTGCCTTTTGTAGGAAATGGGTTCAACAGAGTAAGAAGTCAGAAGAAAAAGAAATAATAAGGCTATAGGTCCTCGCTCTTAATCTTTCCCTGCATGGTTGCCGCTTCTAATTTTATAATATAATAATTATTTAATATTGTCGAGATGATTCTCATGATTGGACAATCGCGCCTTCCGGACCCGAAAGAGAATCTTTGACATACGCGGACATCATAACCCTCACACCAAGCATAACAGTTTCAAATTTGACGAGTTTTTTTTAACATTTTTTTAAGTATTTCGACTCCGTACATATTTGAAGATAGTGAAGGAATGTTTTGGGGACAGGTAAATAAATTATGTATTTCACGGAGATCGATTTCGTTATTTAAAGTACCATCTTCAGGCCTTACGTTAATGTAAAATATCTGAGTATAAATTTAATTTAAACGTTAATAGTTTCTTTTGTTATTATCGATATCCACTTTTTCACTTTCTTTATTGAATTGAAACGTCAAATGGAGATTTAAATTCTTTGATAACGAGTCACTAATTTTAATAAAATTTTTTGCTTAGGACGAGAAACGAGCCATGAAGCAAAAGCCTAGCTTTGTTTTAAGGGACAGGATGATAATTAGAAATGGCTTTTTTTTTCATTAGATTATTATGATAGGTAAAGAAATATTTTTCAATAGCCCCGCAGAAACAATAGTAAAGGCACAGCAAACTTTCTTGAAAAATCAAACATCGGCAGTTATTATATATTTCATAGACTTATTATTATCTTATAATATGTTATTGTTTATATTTTTTATTTTCGTATTAATTTTTATTGTATTATTTGATTGTATAGTATTATTCTATATTATAGCATTACTTTTGCTTTTATTATGCTTTTTATTCTATTATTTTTATGTTATTATATATATCCTATTTTGTATTAGTTGTTTTTGTTATATTCATTGTATTTTTTTAATGCCTTTTCGGCATCTGAGGCCATTAGACATGTACGAATAAATTGTATATAAATTATAAGATTATTAGTTATCCGTGCATATTTATTTAAATCAAATGGCTTCATTGTATTCAATAAATTTGTATTGGGGTTTTTAATCCCAAAGGTCCTAGCTAAATGGGTATAACAAATAAAAAAAAAGAAATTTTTTTTAAGTTGTAGCCATATACTTTATATTTATTTTTCGAATTAATAATAATTTTAATATTAATTATTTATTAGAATAGTAATTTATAGTAAGTTATTTTTGAAGAAATTTTTCATGAATTTGATCTGACATTTTTTAAATTCACATGATTAGTTCATCACTAATCCAAATGATAAAATATCATTACTGATGAACCTTACGTTGCAATTTTTCAGGTTCTACAGAACTAGTGTAAACTATTTTTGTTTAAAATGTATTATTGTTAATTTTGGATGTGATTAATGCCCTGATACCAAGCATTAGATTTATTGTAAATTTGATAACTAGTTCATTATGACTTTACATTCATTTTTATCAAAACCAGGTTTTGGCGCTTGGTTTAAGTATATATGAATAACCCTCCAATTAAGCAAAGCGTTAGAGGATCATTAATTTATTCAAACATAAAATATTATCAAATTATAATATCAGATGAAAAATTCATTTTGTCACCGGAAATGTACATTGATGGACTGAATTCCAAAAATAACATTTTTTAACGTGATTGAATGAATTATAATATTAATACTTTTGTGTTTAAATTAATATTTTATACAGGTAAATATTTTCAGGTAATATAAATACATGAGGTCGAGGTATAGGCCTCATGGTTTAGGCCCGGAATGGTAGGTAATTTTAAAGATTACTTGATTTTAAAAATTTATGCACAAAAACTTTTGCCGTAACTGTCAAACAAAATGAAATTAATAAAAGGGGCTGGGGAAAGAATTAGAATATTGATAAATATACTTTTCAATTTATTTAAAAAGAAATATTAAAAAAAAAATAAAGAAAAAAAAGTTTAATATTGACAATATCAGAAAATTAAACAAGAACTTTTATTTTATTTGTTGCCTGCCCGGCAAGGCCTTCAAAGCCGTCTGGCAAAAAATATATTCTTATATTCTAATATATTCTATATTCTATATTCGGCCGAAACGGCTGCCGTGAAGGCAACAAATAAAATAGAATTGGCTGCTCAAGTCTTTAATTTTAATTTTCTGATTCCATCACCATCAAATCCAAAGCCGCAACTCTTCGTTAATTGACAATGTCCACACCTCTAACCTCTCGGTCACCTGATGGGGGATATAATTAGGTTTTAACAACAGGAACAAAAAGAATCCCTTTATTTTTTTCACCTTGAAAATAGAAATATAGTGATATTGATGGTTATTTATGACAGCTGACAATCCTCCTTATGTCTTGATGAACAACGTGATGAGTGCCTTCAAAAGAGAGATAAAAATATACATTTATTTTTTCTTTGTTCAATGTGGTTACCAATTTTTCTTTAAGCTTCACTTATTCTTAATACAATTCTGAATAACCGAACCAACTCGTTGAACAATTCGTAAAAATAGTAAAAATGGGTAGTCGGGTCATTATCGGAAAAACGATGAGACACCCACCTCTCTCTATCCAAATTCTTTTTGTAACGATTTGACTACTTAAATGTCTGTGTGTTTGGGCTGGCTTAAAATATTCATTAACTTAACATATAGATTTATTATTATTTCAATCAATTTCAATCAATTATTTATCCATTTCACTAAACCAGAAGAACCATTTCATTGATTGCATTTTTTTTTTTTTTTTTTTAATTACAATTAAAAATTGTAATAATTTTTAGAGGAAAACTTCACTCCTTTTCCAAATTGCCTTCTTCTCCACGTTGCTCTTGTCAACTAGCAGATGCTACCTCAACAACTTGTATTCCGTTCACAAAGCATAATGGAGACCAGTTTCCTAAAACAGTTGCTTCACATTTTAGAGATCCCCCAAGAGTAGATCAAAACCCTATAGCTAAAATCTTAGAAGCCCTCCACAAATATTTAAAAACAAATCAAATTGACCTATAAAAAAAGGCCCTCCATTTTGGTTATATCCATTAGTTAGAGACATATCCTACCGGTATAAATGTAGGTACTTATTTGTACTAATGATATTTATATTTTTTTGATTGTATTAATGACTTCAGGTGCAGCAAATAGATAGCCTTTGGATGCTCAATAAAACACATATTTTAAGACGTTTCGAAACTTCAATTTTGGTCAGCAAATATTTCTTCCAGATTAATGTTATTTTAATTATATTATTTGAATTTATGTTATTTTTATCTGTATTATTTATATTTATGTTTTTTTATACACTATTGTAATTTTGAAAATTAGCGAAATGGCCTTTGGCTAGGAGCCATTAATAAATTTTTAAAAAAGGAGGTTTTATGCCTTATTTATTTACCAAAAAGTACAATATATTAAGGCTGTACAAAATAATGGAATAATTGATTGATAACCGATTTTTTTCTTTAAAAATAATAGATTATTAAAAAAATTCCGGAACAATCGATTGTTATAAATTTTTATATCTAAATTGACAAATTGAATTGAAATTTTTTTTATTTCAATGATATATAATAAATATATTTGATTTCTAAAGATAATTTAAATTTGGATATATATATTTAATATTTTTTTAAATTAATATACGAGTATGTAAATGAAATTAAAAATTTAAAAACAATAAATAAATATGCATCTTTTTATTTCTTTTTAAAAAATAAAACAAAATAAATATAAAAATATGTTTCATTTCTGCTCGGCAGCTGGGAGAGCCAGAAGAGAGAAGAGAGAGAGAGAGAACAATAGCACGAGTGGGAGAGACCTCCTCCCTCTGTTAACCGAAGTGTCTGTGATGGATAGTTTAGAAATCCAGGATTCTACCAATAATAAATATTAATATTTACAATCATCATTTTAATTTGTACCTTACGATGAAGCGTTTATTGAAAATTAATATCTAAAAAAAAAGTTTCAATATTATTATCAAATACTTTGTTTAAGCCCACCGTGTGTGGATAAATTCGTTCCTGTTTGGTTACTGAAAGGTAAGCAACCCAAAAAACAATCCTATTAATGGATTAATTGTTGAGCTCCTCTACAGTGGACCACATATGCGATTTGTTATTAAATCTCCCTAGAAATTAATTCTGAGCTGAGAAGCTTTGAAGAAATTAGTCGAAATGAGTTGGTAATTTGGGTTGCCTACCTTCTAGCAAGTAAAAACGATTCACCCCATGATTGTTCATTTGTTTGATGTTTTAACAAAAAAAAAAAAAAAAAAAACACTTAATAGAGGTGCATCCTTTATACTCTTTAAAATAATAAGTTATTCACATAGCCAAATTAATTTTCGTAAAAAATGATTTATTACCTTTTTTTTTTTAAAGCCAATTATTTTTTTATTGTTCAAATAATTTTTATTTAAGAAGCGGACAAGACATTAAATCGCAATTTACAGTTAAGCCTTTACTAAGTCTTCTAGGATTTTTTCTCTTTGAACTAAAGTGAGTAATTTCAAATTAAAAAAGCCTTAGGCGTGCAATTAAGGGAATTTTATTTTCTCTAGAGTGTTATGATAGATCACTTTGGGGTTTCTGGATCAGGAGAATAAAAAAAAAAAAAACCAACGGAGGGTTTGGGTTTCCGTATCGGTTGTCTGTCTGTCTCTCTTTTGACAAGAAGAACCGAATGAAGAAGCACTCACCGTCTCCTTTTATATCCACCAGCGACAGAATAATTCCCTTGGGAACTCGACATGAACATTCGCTTGGCCACATTTTTTATTTCAAACCCTCTAAAGAATAACAATAACAAAAAAAAGAAAAAAATAGAATCATATAGAACAAATATTTTTTTTTATAATAGAAAATAAAGTTAGCAATTATTTCGAAGAAATCTTTATTTTTAATTTTAACTTATTTTTAAAAAAACTTATTAAAAAAAAAGTTATTTTTTTCTTTTTAATTAAATAAATAAATTTTAAATATTTTAATTCTGCTATTGATTACCTTCTTGTATCTGTAGTATAGGGAAATGATTGTAATCGTCCGTTTTCGATCTCGAGATTTTAAGAGTTCATGACGTTTTATGTCCCCTTGATCCTGAAAATTTCATTTTTCAAATTATATTTGTGTGTCCCTCTGTTGGTGTACTGGAGTGTCGCAAATTATATGATCGATATCTTCATGCACACTATTTTGAATCTATCTCTCTTAGGAAACGAAGATATCGATCATATAATTTGCCACTGAAGATGTAGAATGACCGAAATATCGGCATTAAAGTGAGGTGTTGACAGTGTGAAAAATAATAAAATATAAATAAATAAAAATAAAAATATATAATAAAATGTTTTAGTGGTCCAAATTCGGCAACTCTCCCTTATGTTTCGATGATTAAGATATAAGTTTATATAATTATAATAAGAGCAAGTTTGAGAATCAGTTTTATGATTTGTTATTTTTGGTGGTATCACTGAAAAATTTTTCTCTGAGAGAAATTGCCTGCTATATTCTATTATATTTCTATTAATATTGTATTATATCATATCATATTATTATTTTATTAATATTAAAAAATTTTTTTTTGAAATTTTCATTTGCATTTGGAAAGTTTTGTTAAGAATACTACTCTTTTATTAACTTTTTAATACAGTCCTGGGGGGAAAGTAAAATAGAAATTTCCAGTCTAATATACTTATTCAGAACATTAATTTCCGAATTTCTCATTCTCTCATTTCCCTCGAAGAGCACTCGCGTTATAATTATTATTCTTTTATGAATAACTAGCAGCGTCATATGTCTCATTAACAGGATACGAATCAACCACACCAGAGCCCTCTCACATTTATTCCGTTTTAACATTGTTCTCCTCGTTGTTCCTGTTCCGCAATCTCTACTCCAGAACACCTCTTCATGTATTGGCCTAAATTCAAAAAAGAACGAGCCATCCTTACAAAAATCATAGAACCACACTTCCGAAGCCCTCCAAATTTCCTTGAAATCCTGAAGAAGCCAACAGAATCCATAATAACAGCTCTCTAC
>JAAAKE020029337.1:9754-27447 GCA_010014785.2 Anisolabis maritima | reverse complement strand
TTCTCGCTATTCGTTATAAATTGGGCTTACCTGTCTTTAATTACGAGAATCAAGATTAACGAATCGCTGTTTTAACGTACATATTATTTTACAATTTATTCAAATACGATTTATAAAATAAAAGCGATGAAGCTTTGTAGCCTAATAAATCTGAATAGAAAAAAATAAAGATAAAATGAATAAGTCATTTGTTTTTCTCATTAAAAACATTTTATAATTATATATTAAAATAATTTACATTCTTTTGATGTTGAGACCCCTAATGTTTCCAAAGAGAGACCGCTTTTTGAAATAAACATTTAATATTCTAAGATTCTTTTTATAATTAACTTGGATGATTGAGAAAAATGTATTAATGTATTAATTTATTATTTCAAAAAATCATTTTTTAGTTGCCACTCTTAAGCAGCCGCTTCCTTTCTCCTTTTAAACAATAAAATTCCATTTTTTTTTTCTTAAAATCAATTGTTTTATTAAAGTTTTATCGTTCCTCTATTTTTTAAATCTATGACTATGACTCTTTCTCTGATTTCCGACATATCTCTGGAATACCACAAATAGTTCGATTATAAAAATACATACGAAAGTTGGCTATAAAAAAATTCATAAGCTGGTTTATTACGAAGATACAAATATAAATGAAAGCTATTCTCGGTTTATCTACTGCTTTTTGTTTCTAAAGAACTATCTATTTTTTATCTATAGATAATATATATATAAAATATTTTTTAAATGAAAATGATCATTTTAAAATTTACACATCTACAGACATATCATTTTATTTATTTGAGACCTTTCTTAACTTATTTAATGTCTTAAAAAAATTTAAAATAATAACACTGTCGTTTAATTAATGAGATGCCTAATTAAAAGAATAAGTGCACTTTATAAGTGATAATTAATAAATATATAAACGAACGAAAATTTCCAAAAATGAATAAACAATTCAACCATTAAAGCGTTAATAGAATTCATAGATTTAACATGTAAATACCATTTTAATTCTTTCATCAATTGGTACGAAAATGCGAATAATTTATTTTCAAACGCACCCTCATCAACCCAAATAATCACGGGGATGATGCAGGTTACATGAAAAGGGTGGTTTCCAGTTAAACAACCCCTCTATTTCACCTCCCCACCCTCTCTCTTTCTATCATTCAGTCAGCCCATAAATCGGGGAAAATCGGCAAGGATGTGTGGGGCTCAATTAATGTGATGTTAGTTGAGAAGTTGGCAGTTTTGGTTGTTTCTGGCTGGCTGGCCACTCGGGAATTTTTCTTCTCTCTCATCCTCTATTCCTCTCTAACTTTTTGGATATCTTTCGGCTAAAGACATTATTATATTATATAAATACTTTTATCCTCTAGACGAGAAAAGTTTCATGTTTAGAACAAAAGCAAAAATTGGTAGCTAAAACATAACAAAGTTAAAAGAAATTATTTAGAAGAAGAGTTCATACTTAAATGCTTTTTGATTGTATACCTTCACTTTCCTAACACTTTTTTTGCCTTTGAAACCATTTTAATTAGTCAATTCTACATTTTGAGTTATTTGGTGATTTAATTAAATAAGATTAATAAAATCGTTTGACTTTTGAGCGCGTAAAGATTTTTAGGAGTTATCCTAAAAAAATCTATAATTGCATTTATGAATGCCTATAGTTTTATAAGAACTTCGATATGCGTCTAAAAAGATTTAGAGGATATTATTAATATATAAAATCTTAAAGAAGAACCATTTGGGCGGAGCTTGAGCAAAATATGGACAGGGAGGCTACCTCCTTTCCCATTGTTAAATTAACACAAATTTTAAAAAATTATAACTATTTTCCTTCATTTCATAATTTCATACGATTCGATTATTAAATGTAATCTAAATAAACTTAATTTATTTTGCATGCTTTATTAAATTGCAACGTTTAAGAAAGAAGAATTGAATGGGGAGGAAGATTTCGGTCCGTATTTCTTCTTGACGCATGCGAAATTATCAGTCATTTTTACTAATTTAATTGAAAAAAAAATTCAATTAACCACGCTTTATATATATATAAAGAGAAAACTCGATATCAAAATAACTAAATAATTATCTAATTTAGGTATATAATAATAAATAAATAAAATATTATATTATTAATTATGTATGAATATTTTATTTATTTTTCTTGATTTAATGTTTTTAAATATTATTAATATATACGTATATTGGAATGTCTGTTTATATAATAGAATAACTTGGAAGTTAATAAATTGCGTTTCACTAAGATGACGCCTCCTCGCATCTGTTATATATTGTTCTAAAAACCAGTCTTTAAATTCACTCCTCTCTCACTTATTGCATTTCTGACAAACCAAATAAAAAGTAACGAACTTGGAATCTAATAATTATAGTATCAACTTTTAATAATATTATATACTAAGTTTTTTTTTTTTTATTAAATAATATAGTATATATAAAGAATTCAAGTCACGATTCTGAAAGAATGTTTGGATGCCTAAATGGCAGGCATGACAAGTGTGAAGTGTCGGCCGCCGAGAATTATTTCCCTTTCCTCCCTTTCAAATAGACTATAAAGATTAGATAGAAATAAACAGAGTTCCAGAAACGAAAACATTGAAAAAAAAAAAGAGAGAATGACTGCCTAAACCAGATGACTTTAGGAAAGAAAACCACAAACTTGAATTTGTTATCAAAAAAAAATATAAAAAACTTAGTCATATCTCACATGGAGTGATAAATTTAAATTAAATTTAGATATCATAAGACTATTATATAATTGTTTAAATCACCCAATGATTAATATAATAAGTATCAAGAGTTTATTAAATATTTTATGAACGGCTATTTTTACTAGCCTTTGGCGATGTCCTATTGAACTCTTTAAAAATTGTCTATACCATGTAATTATCCATTATTATTCCTAAGACTTCCAGATGGTAGCAAAATAAAAAGGATAGTAATAAATTTCATTAAAAATTCAAAGTAAAATACAAACAAATAAGAATATAAGAGATATACTAGTTTAATAAGCATTTTTTGAAGGTGCGAGTAAAAAATGATACTATCATTGGTTGCAGAAATTTGTTCGTGTTGGGTTGATATAGTCAACCTAAATAACCACAATTGATTTTTTCGATTAATTGTCTGAGCTCTTCTAAAAAGTCTAAAAATCACATATAAACTCACTTTATTTAGTTTTATATTATAATAATAATCGCTTTGAGGCTTAACTTTAAAAAAAATAAAATCTCATCTAGGCTCACATGGTTCACAGATTTGTCAGACTTAACAAGAGAACAAATCACATTTTTCAATAGATTAAGAATCAACTATACACTATGTAATGCATATTTGTTCAGGTTCTCATTTAACGATACGCCATTTTTCTGCCTATGTTGAGCATCTAATTCTATTCTGTCCACAATTTACCGCAAAAAGAAATAAATTTTATAATGAAATAGAATCTCAGTTTACTGAAAACCCCTGAAAATGAAAGTCATCGGTCTGCACAAAATTTACAATTTTAAAATATAATGTCTTTCTAACTATGTTTATTTTTTAACTATTTGTATTTTCTAACTATGTATATTT
The DNA here is from genome assembly GCA_010014785.2 of Anisolabis maritima. Classification (NCBI taxonomy): domain Eukaryota; kingdom Metazoa; phylum Arthropoda; class Insecta; order Dermaptera; family Anisolabididae; genus Anisolabis; species Anisolabis maritima. The sequence continues at coordinate 23,856 of JAAAKE020029337.1, read as the reverse complement.
TTTAACTGTTTCCTCCATCTATGTGTTTTTTCTAAGTGTATTTCCTAACTATGTATTTTTTTTCCTGTTTTTTGCTAGCTATGTGTATTTACTAATAAAGTGTTTATTGTAAAAATACATGTATATAAAAATGTGTGGCCTGCGAAGCCTAACGTAAATAAATATAAATTTATATATTTATATAAAAATGAATCTTTCTTTCTTTCTTTCTTTGACTTAAAAACTACTGAACCGATTTACACGCGGTTTTTTGCAAAATGGTCCGCGTTGTCATGAAATTCTCGATCTGACCAGAAGAAAGTTAGGGGTCTAAATGTTTTGTTTATTTTTTTCATTATTTATTTTTTTTTATTTAAGAAAACCGAACCTGTTTCTCTGGATAATGTATATATAGACGCAAAAACTGCTGTGATTTCACCGCCATAATTATAATTTATGTAATCCAAAACACTAAAAATATTAATGTATAGCACATCACACAATAACTCCCGAGGCTGACACATAGATGGCGCCTCTAATGAAAAATCCATATGATTTTTAGAAAGTACCAACCTTCAAACGATATGTGTCAAAATTTCATGAAAATCTGACCATTAGTTTACAAGTTACATTGGTTTTAGTGAGGGTACTTTGACAATGCACCGTGTCACAAGTCGTTGGATATGATGGCCAAATTGCACGAATTAGAGTTCGAATTGCTTGACCATCCACCGTATCCTCGGGATCTGGCTCCCAGCGACTACTACCTATTCGCAGACCTCAAAAGGAAAGAGATTGGCGTCAAATGCTCAAGTCATAGCCGCAAACGCCTATTTTGAGTCCAAAGATAATTCATTCTATAAAAAAAGCATTGGAATTAGAGAAACGTTGGAATGAATGTATCACTCTTGAAAGAGACTATGTTGATGAATAAAGTCAAATTTTGCAAAAAAAAAAAAAGTTTTTTTAGGTAGCCTCGGGACTTATTGAGCGATATGTTATGTAAATAATTTTAACTAAATACAATAATTGATATCAAACTTTCAATTGGGTTCATTTAATCTATATTTATACTCAAATCTAGCAATAGCGAAGCATTGCCGGGTCACCCAATAAAAAATAAAAAAAAGAGAGATGTTTTGATATATCAACTTCAATCTTCAAATGTAATTTGTCGAATGTTGCCTTAAGTAAATAAAAATATTTGGTCTCCACAATGTATATTTTCTAATAACAATAATATATATTTGCAAGGTCTAATGGCCACAGATGCCAAAAAAACAATAAATATTTGTTTTTGATTTGTCAAGCTGTTTGTTTGTCAATAATGTCTTTGAAAAGTTTTTATTTAATGTAGAGACAAGAATGTAGGATTGTGACAATAAGAAGCATAAATAAATGTTCTGACAGACAGACTAGTTTCAGGTTATGACAGACACACGCCAGAATGCAAAATTGCATTTCTTTCTCTTGCAAAGGGAAAATGCGCTTTTACTAAGATAACATGAAATGTTGAAAAAATCTATATATAAACTACTTTATATAATGCTATATGATGGTAAAAATAAAGTAAAAAAGTAAATAAAGTTTTTTTTAAATATATAAATGAAATAAATGAAGTATGATAAAATACTCAAAAGGCCACATCTAATTTTTCAATCTTTAAATTGGAAGACAGTTTTAGAGAAAATAAGAAATAAACAAATTTGTTTTTGGCTATTTGCAAAAAGTTTATTGAATTGAGTAAAGAATGAAAGAAAGTATCCACGTCGAGATTTGAGCCCAGAGATAGAGAAAAAAAAAGGAGAGGAGAGAGAAGAGAGAGAGGTTGATGTTGAATCTTTGGGACAAGGGAAATGAATAAAACGCATTCCATTAAAAGGGAAAAATAATTGGATTTAGATTAAATTGCTCTCTATCTTGTACTCTATCTTTTTTAAAGATTCAAATTAGCGATGTTGATTCTTATTCTATTTTACCGTAAGTGAGTGCCGAAAGGTTGACAGTGAATTAGAAAAAAAATCATTTTAATGGATTGATGACTCTGTCAGGGTCAAGCAGGGACGGATCCATGAAATGGGGTGCTATTTGATGACTCTTTCCCCAAACCAGGAGGAAGTGGCCCATTGAAAAATACCTTGTGAAATTTATTTCAGATACATTACGGAGATTGCCAATCCTAAATATAAATTAACTGCTCAAAATTTCCCAATCAAAAAAAAAAAAAATTATAAGTATTTGAAAATATAAAAAACTTCGAAAATTAATAATCAATAGTAGTCTAATTAATAATCAAATTTATATAAGTAATTTTACGTTCACTGTTGGTTTTGTAATACATATAAATTTTTTTATGATATTGATATATTCTTTTATTTTTATGACATTTCATCTTATTGAGATATTTCAGTATCTCTCATTTCTGGGAGTTATATATTATGATTTTATTGGATTTTATCAAATACCTTTTTTTGCCAATATGTTATTTAATTCTTTTTGACAGTAAAGAAGATATATTTTATTTTTTCAGAAAAAAAAAAATAAAAAAAAAATGAATACCTTTATCATTTTTAATTTTAAATTTTGTTTTATTATTTAAATACATCCAGGTACAGAGAGTATTCATTTATCGATAAAAAAAAAGATATGGAATTTTATTGAAAAAAGGATTAAAATTAGAAAAGAAATGATATAAATGATCACCTGGAGGAGTCAACATGTTAATATATTAATAGAGTGCCTAAATTTCAATAAATTCTTAGAAATTTATAATAATTACAATACTTTTCTTCTATAATAGATAGGAAAATAAAATTGTGCAAATGGCACTAAACATTCTTTTAATCCTAAACAACATAAATTTTTTGGCAATAGGCAAATCACAATTTTTAATTGCTCTAGGGTTCCTCTCTAGTAGACTACATATACAGTTGTTAAATTTCCCTTGAATCTAGAGAATCTCTGGTCCATTGAATAAAAAAATTCCATTAGTGAATAGCTCATTTATGTTACCTGCCTTCTAGGAATTAAAAACGAACGAATTTGTACACCACATGGTAAATGGTATTTCATTTGAAGTCCAAACGTACTTAAAATATATAAAAATTATTTCAAACAAAAGTTGTTCACTGGAATGTAAAGGAATAAAAAGAACCTTTTGACCTCGGTATTTATTTATTTATTATCTGACTGCCGGGTGTTATTCAGGTTGGTTCCCTTCTAGAAGGATGCGACAAAGGACCCTAAGTCATCCGGAACCAATCGGCAACATGCTGTAAAATATTGACGGCGCCTTCAAGTGGAAAAAAAAACGACAGCGACGACCGCAGTATGTTGATTCATGATTCGCTTCAAGAAGATTGGACATGCTAGATTAGGAATGCAATAACCTTTTTTTTTTTTTTTTCTAAGATAAATAAATTTACGATGACATTTTTGCCACCCTCGAGATTCCCTTTTTTCCAGGTAGAAGCTTGAGAAAATTTAAATCTTTTTTTTCGTCCCAATGTTTCTTTTTTATTCTTAATATATACACCTAGGTGATATAAAGTTCTATAAGGAAGTCTAGCTTATTTTTAATAAGACAGCTCCGCTATCTTGCTACTAAAATATAACTACAAGTGACGCGTTTCGATCTAAAAAACATTTAAATTTTCTTAGACGATTGGTTTAATTTTAGAGAGAGTTTTTTTGGCAAAAATGTGGGACCTCAAAAATATATTTCTCTATGATAAAAATTTTATGGAAAATGTTGGGAAGAGTAAGACAAATCACGTCTAGTTTATAATAAATTGGCGACGATGTAATTGTTTGTAAGTTTGAAATAAAGAAACTTTTTGATGAGAACGATAACAAATGTAATATCTCTGTTGTGGGAAACATTAGTCTGGTAGCGATTAACCTGTGATTTGAACATGGCATGGCCTGATTTTTTTATTTTTTTTTTCTATTTATTTATTTATTTGAAATAAAGAGCAAACGTACCATTCATGATGAAGCAATAAACGTCAAGTTTTTAAATAAATGATGAGCACTTAAATTGACAAAAGAGGAAATCCGCTTGCTAAAAGTCTAAACTCTCTAAAACGTTATTTATTAATCGTTCTATTGAAGAAATGCATCATACTAATTCATTTATATATTATTACTATAGAACTAGCTATGAAGCCACACACTTGTATGTTGTTTTTTCTTCTAAATAAATAGTATATTATCTTCTTTATTGATTTAAACCACTTAAGCGTGATCCAGGTCAAAATTCGTATTAATAAATTATAAAATTAAAAAATAACTGATTTGAATAGTCTAGACCAGTGCTTACCAAACTGTGTTCCGTGTACATTTTGTAATTGGATAAGATATTGCTATTATCATCACACTTATAATTACTCTTTGTGTTTGAAAGAGGCTTAGTAAATATTAAAATATGATTATAAGTATTGTATTGTAATTGTAACTGTCCAATATTAATATACGTACAATATAAACTATATATTGTAATATATTATTTAGGTAAGTGTTCCGCAAAAAAATTTTACTCACAATAGGGTTTCGTACTTTAGAAAAGGTTGGGAACCTCTGTTATAGACTATAACTGACAAATGCACTCATTCATATCTGATGCGTATATGGATGGTAACCACGAGTTACCAAAGCAAAGGATGGTATTCCTCCTCTACATCCTTATTTATCAATCTCATCAAGCGTCAGGCTGTGCGACAGGCCGGATTGATTTTATTTTCGGTCATATCTTTAATTTATAAGCCGACCCCGAATAAAATACATCAGGCAGAGACAAATCTGACTATAAATGACAAAAGTAGCTATTTTATCAATTTTTTGGCAAGTTACCTAAATCTACATAAAAAATCTGCTCCGAAAATGCCTCTAATGTAAAGAGGATTCTTAGAATCTTAGAAATCTTTCTAGATTCTAAAACCCAGTATGTACAAAGTTTTCCTTTCCAAGGTTCTCTCTCACAAGCAAAAATTATTCCGCTCTATTCCCCCACTGAACCCCCCAAACGAGATGACTCCACCTATAACCATTTCCTTAACGCATTTAGTCTCTCCTCTGTAACGAGAATATTTCGACTGTAGTTTCTTGGTTTTTTTTTTCAATTTTTTGCAAAAATTAAGGAATTAAAAAGAATTTAATAGAAATTATTGAGAATGAATAATCCATACCAATTTTGTTTCAAAAATGTTCTTAATAATTATTAGAGTTCTGTCCCTTAGTGCGGAGGTAGAGGTCTTGCCTTACGTATCAAAGGTCAGAGGTTCGCTTCCCGTCCAAAGCGAAAAAAATTTAGTTAAATTATATTGGATACTAATTAATTTAAATAAATATGGACGGAGTCCATAGGTCTCAGATGTTGAAAAAGACTATAAAAAATAATAATAATTAATAAAGTAATACTATTCAAAAATAAAGAGAAAATGTCTTCAATATACTTAGATTGATATGAACAAAAATTTTTTTAAAATCTTTTTGGGAGGCCATATAGACTTTAAATGATACAGATATATATTAATTACGATACGATGCAATTATCCAGATATATTTATTTATATCATTTGGTATCCAATTGATTTTAATAAATTTTTAACGGACTGTCTGGGATCAGAACCCACATCCCTTTTAAGATTATCAATATTGACATTGTCACTACCTCTATCTCTCAGTCATGGGATGGGGAACTAAAAGTTGATTATTATACTCATGAATCATCTCCACTTCATAATAATGGTAATAAAAAATATTTCTACCACCTCGCGACAAAACTTCAACGATTCTCCGCTCACTCTAAACTCACATTAGTTCCCTTTCCTTGCTTCCTTTACTCTTCTCATTATTGTATAATGATATTATTAATATATATATATATATATATTATATTATATATTAATATAATATCTCAAAAAATACTAAGTAAAAATTTATGAAATTTTATGTGAAGGTTTTTTTTTAGAACACACACTCCCAAAGGTTGAGTTTTTGAAAATTTCATCCGATGATAAAATATCTTTCTATGATATATAAAGCTGCCAGAAAATTAAATAATATACTAATCGTCATTGATCTCCTGGATTATTTAATTTTTTAAAAATTGATTTTTTTTATATTTAATTTTTTAATCTTTTTACTTTTTTTATTGAAACAATTACTTAAAATATTGACTTTTAAATAAATAGCCATAAAGTATTTACTGAATATTATGAATAGCTAGCCACTACTGGTTTTAATATTTATTTTCTTTGAAGTTTACATTTGTAGTTTATTCATAAATTTTCCAATTTAATCAAATTAGATTTTTTTAGTATGAATAGCAATTATTTAACCAAACGCCGATTACTCTAATTAAATTAATAAATCAAAAAGAGATAATAAAATAAAACCGCGTATATTTTTAATGACTCTTAATGAGATGAAATAAATAGTCTATATTTCATAAAAAGTTTATTTATACACTTTCTCTTCTCTATATTCGCATGAATATACGAATATACGTTCTATAGTCACAAAAAATAACTGATGTTGAGAATTCAATATACAAGGAGTTAAAGAGGGTAATTACCTTTGATGATTTTTTTTTTCAATTTTGAAAGTCTTTTCGGCTACCGAAACTATTTAGACTATAAGCTATTATAGTTACCTTAGCAATTATCATATTGCGACTTATATTATGATTTAGGTTCGGATTCAAATTAGCATATTAGAATTAATAAACACTCCTGAATCTTTGTAAAAATTTCATAATGATTATAGTATTGAATTTTACTATATAGGTTATATTATTTGAACTAGATCGCCATCGACGGCCCATTGCACTTTCTCACTAGAGGCGATCCAGACGATTGCCCCCGCCCCCCCACCCCTCCACCTCCGTTCTTAAATTAAGTAATTTTCTGGAAATTTATATATATTTGTGCGAACTCATATAACACTTGTTTTTCTGTATATAAATTTAATTTACGTTTCAAGGTCCCTTGAATTCAAAAAAACTTAAACATTCACAAAAATATGTGTAGTTATGCATTTTGTTTTCCTTATAGGTAGCCATTTTCAGACACTTGAATATTTATTTATATTTAAAATATAGGAAGCAAAAAAGAAAGTGAAATAAGACAAAGTTGGGCGACTTTGGATAATTCATCCTATTAAAATTAAATTATTTCATATATTGCTAGCTTTACAAAATTTCTTGGTATTGTTAATTGTTATAGTAATAAATCCTGAAATAAACCCTGTCTCTTGGTTCAGAGCTAGAGGACTGGTTTCACATATCAAAGGTCAGTGTTTCGCTTCCCGTCCTGAGCGACAAAATTTTATTTATATTATATTGGCTACCAGTTAATATAAATAAACCAGTTAATATAAATAAATAAGGAAGGTCTAAATGGCCTCCGATGCCGAAAAAGACTTTTAAAAAAAATTTTGGAATAATAAAATATTTTAACTATAAATTTGCCAAAGAAAAATTTTATTAAATATTATAGGCAAGACGTTACGAATCTGACATATTGATTTATGTATGAAATTATAATTATTATTAATTCCTTGGGAAATCTGAAATTTTAATTAAATATAAAAAATTAAATAAAGGAAAAAATTACCAGAAAAAGTGTTTTGTTTGTATCAATTAATCTTAAATTCCTACTCGAACGTGTTGGGCTCGGTAAAAAAAAGCTCGAGCCCAACTCAAACATGTTCGGCTTCTCAAAAAGCATCTGAACCGACGTCGCCAACGTAATAGTCAACATTAGTTTGGACGTAAATTTTGAGGGGTTCATTTCAGATATTGCAATATCGAATTTTTTGATTTTTAAATCTTTCTCAGCAACTGAGACCATTTAAATTCCGTCCATATTTATTAAAATTAAAAGTGATGATAAGATTTTGCTAGGTGATTTGATTTAGAAGAACAGGAGATAAGATAACCAGCCTTTTTGTTCAACGAATAAGAAACTTTATTAAAATATACCTGGTATTTCGGTTCATATGACATACATCAGTGTTACAATAGTTTTTCTAATATTGTACTAGTCATTGTTGTAAAATCTGCACGAGAGAAGTCAACATGTTATCCGAGAAGAGAGGTGGATTTCTAATAAATATTAAATTATTATTATTATTATTAATGTTATTTAAATTAATTAGTAATTGGCTAATAAATTTATCTCTTGGAATGGGAAGCGACCACTGACCCTTGGAACATTGGAACATGGATATCGAAAAAATAATGATAATTGCAGGTGGCTTCTTATGCTTAGTAGAGCGAAAAATTAAAATACGGGAGTAATTGTGGTCCAGAAAATGGCTTTGAGAGCGATATAAATTTAATTGTATGCCGTTAAAAAGAGAAAACTATTTACGAATGAGCAATTTAAAAACTTAGATTACAAAGTGAACGAACGGCCAATATGTTCGCATCATACAAGTTCCAACATGCTTGAGGCCGGAAGGTTTTGACAGGACGAGCCTCGGACCGAACAACTAGACCAGCAACTAGGCTCGTCATATGTAAAGAGGTTTTTAGACATAAACCTTTTCAACAGATTTTATATTCAAAAAGAATTTAAAAAATGAATTATATTATAAAGTCTATAATATGTTTGTTACATCAGATTTTATATTTATATAAAAAAAAATGACAGGACGTGAAATGACCAATAAGAAGAGGGATTTCTCTTTGCAAGATTTTTAGGTATATTAAAATACTTTTAATTTAAAATAAAAAAGTAAAAACTTTTTTTAATATCCCTAATTCCATAAATAAATTAATTTAAAAAATCTTTTTTTTTCTCCCCTAAGCCTGTTAAATTATTTGATATCATTACAAAATGTCCCCAGAGTGTGAGGAGAACAATTCTTTTTACTTAGTCTGACGGCGCTATGCGTTTATTTCAAAGGTGATCCCCAGAGTCCAGGTTTCAAATTTGGTCACGAATTTTCAAAGAGAGACAAACCTGACTTGAATGAATACAAGATAAAATAAAAAATATATTAATGATATATAGATTTATTGAAAAGCAATATAGGTATATGCATATGTGTATATATATTCAAAGTTTGAAAATAAATCATGCGAGAGATGAATTTTTTCGTTTAAACCTCAAAAGATATAAAAAACCACAAAATGCGTCAGAATTTTGTCTCATCAAAATATGATGATGAATAGTTGGTCATTTTTAGACCTCTAATCTAATTTACAAACATAAATAGGCCTATATATGACCCAAATAGGTGAAGTCATAAGTTATCTACAAATAGAAAAAATAATTTTTTTTTCTTTGCAGCATCTGAGGCCAAACTTGAAACGATACACATATTTGTTGTAATTACGATTATTCAGGCATATTTATTTATACGAATCCAATTTGTTTAAACAAATTTTCATCGGACTGCCTTGGGATCTGAACATCGCTTTGAAGGTTATCAATGACATTGTCAATATCTCTAATCTCTCGGTCACTGAGTGAGGCCTAAAAAAATTAATTAAAAAAAATGTATTATTAGAATAACAGACACAAACGAATTTTCTGAATTATTGTTGTACTGAGAAAAATTCAAAAGATTTATTCAATTCATGTTTATTTAATCTGAGGTACTTTTGTGAACAAAGATACTCATTTCAAATGCAATCGACCACTGGACGTTATCTATATCCTATTCCTATTTATATTTGTTTCAATCAGTTGAAAACCAGTTGCGTATATGTATTAATAATACAAGAACGTACAGCGAGTTTTAAAAGATACATTTTCCCCTGAGTTTTTGTCTTTTAAAAACAATAAAGTAACCATAGAAAAACTCATAGATGGATTTTTATTTTGAAACTTATTGTACAAATTATATATAAAAAATTTCAAATATATTAGCAAATTATTACTTACCAAAGTACAAAGAACATTTATAAATTACATTAATTTCCCCCGAAAGCAAAAATCGGAAAGTCATTTGATATAAAATTTTGAGTTTAGAATACATCTCTTATCTTGTGAGGGAATTTAGAACTTCAAATGTTGCTTAAGAGAACTCTTCAAAATAAGAATCAAATTTTCATAGTCACATTAATATATAAACGTGCATAATTTTTTTTTTTTTGTATTCGACAAAAACCGAACAATTAACAATTATTCATAAAACTGGATTGCCTGGATGAAAACCGGCTAGATTGGTCCAATCCTATCTGTTATAGAGAAGAATATATTTTAAATGTAAATTGTAGGACACAATTTTAAATATTTCAATCTTTTCTCATGAAAGTTGAAAACTTCGTCTATGACGGGAAGCGAACACGGATTGCCAGATTAAAACTGTGTTTTCGTTTTCTCCAAGTGGTCCTCTTAAAAAATATGAATATTCAACAACTCTTTCATATAAGAGGAAAAATAGAATATTTTTTTTAAATATGTCCTTGTGAAGAGTGAAGAGAGCTGCCACTAATAAGGCGGTTGCGATTATACAAGCTCAAAGGCATTCCCAATTAGTATAAATTTGAGTTCTCATTTTATTATTATCTCCGTCATCGACTAAATAAATAAATCTAACGACTTGAAGAAATTTTTCCCTTTATTAAAAAGATACTTAAGTACAAGTATGATTTATTTATTTAATTATCTGATCAAGTTGAGAAATAAGATAAGAGAATGATATGACAAAACGATTAAAGGAATGTGCATAAGGAGCAAGCAAGGTGAAGAAAGCAGCCATTAAAAAAACGTTTCAACCAGAGATCCTTTCACACGCAGAAAATTATCATATTTTAGTACTTAGAAAGGAGTCGTTTTGACCTGTTCAAATTTATTTTGGGCGTATTCGACAGTCACCGACTTGTTATTCCGAACTTGTTTTAAATCTCTTTGCTTTGGACATTTTTTTTGTTTTTTAAATGAAGAAGAAAGTATCCCCGGACATTCCCGGGTTTGGAACTCATTGACCTTCATCTATCAAACGTTAAATAGATCAAATCATTTTAAAATAATACAATAATTTCTATATAGTATGTAGCTCCACATACATACAAACATAAATAATAATAATTTAAAACCTTGTACTTTCTTATACCCAAATATAAGGAAAGTCTAGTAATCGAGATTTTATTTCCAATTTGAGGTGCCATAAAGCCATTGATAAACTGCTTTATTTGGGAATGTATTATATCGTCGCATAGGAGCAACATGAGCTATCCCATTTTTTTGTAAAAAAGTTATGCATATCACTGAATTCGTTTTTTCCTCTTGTATTTGCCTGTAAGCTTAAATCTACGGTAGCTCCGCTTGACTTCGCTTTATTCGTCAAAATGATCTTATATCTTATCCAAAATCTGACACCAATGGCATCAACACGAAGTATCTCAGCGGTATGTGGACTTAACATAACAAGCCCGACAATTCCTTTTCCATATAGACCATATGTGGACCATGTTTTTTTTTTCAATTGGGAGTCTCGGACAGAATAGTGATTCAAAGATTCATCCTGGCAAAAAAATGTCCCAATTGTCTCTGATCTCAAATCTCTCTGGTTACAAATACGATCCAGACATTCTAATAATAATAAAAAAAACTTGACAATGATATAGAGCGATTTCCACCATCCATAAATTATGATTTTGAATAAGTCTGAGATCAACTTTTTCAAGCGTTGCTAAATAAATTCAATTTTCCATTTTAAAATCACTAATTTCATCCGACTGCCATTTTTGTTATGATACATTTGTGTCTATGTATATGTACACGATTACTCGAAAAAAGTAAAAGAGACGATAATTCTGATGATAATTAACTAATTATTTATATTTAACTTTATTTAATTATATTATTATATTATTTTTATTACTATTATTATTATTATTATTATATAATTTTGTTAATCTATCCATATATATTGTAACAATGATGATCAAGCTTTGTGCCAAATTAAAAAAAGAAAAAAAAAAAAAAACACGATTACTCAACAGGCGTAATGTAGATCAACCAAATTTTTACATACGTGCATTAAAGCAAAATTGTAGATCTCTATTAACTTTGGGGCTATTTCCCAAAAGCAAAACTAGTACTTTACCTGAGCGTTTTTTTTTTATATATTATGATAACTCAAATATTATTGAACGAGTAAAATGTAGTAAACTACACTATATTAATATCAGATATCAAGGTTAAAATTTTCTTCTGAAGTGGTACTTTACCTGAAACGTTTTTCTAAAAAAACGTGGTAACATCTATATGTGTAGTGGAAGGGAGGCCATTCCAGATTTATTTTTCAAGTCTTTTCGGCATCTGAGACCATTTAGACTAGATATACAATATATTTTAGTTACTTATTAACTAGGCATATTTATTTACATCATTTGGTATCCAATTATCTTAAATAAATTTTCATTCTGCCAGGGATCCGAACCTACACCCCTTGGCTTTTAAGGGAATCAACATTGACTCTGTCAATATCTTTAACCTTTCGGTCATGGGGGGGGGGCCCTTGTTAGCCTTGTCGGAGGTCATTTAGATTCCGTCCTTGTTTGTTCTTTACCGAGACTTCATGGCTTGGTGGATTATTTTTTATTTATTAATATTTAGGTTTGTTTGATGGATTAAAAGAAAATGTTTTACTATATTCAAAAGTCAAAAGGAACAATTGATCCAGCTGAAGCTGTATTTTTAAAAATCCTTTTCGACATCTGAGTTCATATAGACTTTAAGCCATTTTATTTATCTAGGCATATTTATTTATACCAATTGGTTTAAATAAATTTTCAACGGACTGCCTGGGATCCGAACCCACATTCTTTGACTTTTAAGGTTATCAACATTGACAATGTCAGTATCTTTAACCTCTCAATCACGGAGTGGGGGTTAGAAGCGATACTTAATTTGAATAATAAAAATAAAATATTATAAATTATTGTAATATCAAAAATCCTATAAAAATTAATATAATATATAATAAAAAATAATAAATGTATATAAAGGATGCTTTGGTGGTGGAACGGTTCTTTTTTTTTTAATCGATTCAAATAGACAATATATAAATAATAAAAATATAGTTTTATTTATTTTAATAAAAAGTGTATTAGCAAATAAAATAGAAATAAAAAACTAAAAAAAAAAAAAAAAATGGTTTTATTTATATAAACTTAAAATATCATTAATGGGAAATTAAATAAAATAAAAATAAAAATATTCAATCAGCACCCAGGCTTTTATATTTTGTCAAATATATTCAACAATGCAAAAAGTTATTTTTTCTTTTTAGTGCATTTTAAATAAAAGGTTTTTATTTTTTATTTTATTTTATATTATTCAATTTAGTCCTATTTTTATTTTTCCCAAATCAAAGTGATGAATAGAACAATTTTGTATATGAGTATTTTTTAGCTAGTTTACAACTTAAACAATATTTTGATTTTGCAGTATGGAATTTCAATTTCAATTTAAAGTTAATTTTTAATTGATCGATTTTTGCCTAATTTTAATTTAATATGCTGTCATCAGAACTTAGGTTATATATACAATTTCACTTCTCTATTTTATCGGGAATTTTTAAAAAAAGAACTGGATTCTTCTAGACATGAGGACAGTGACAGATAAATAAAGTTAAATAAAAGCGTTTAAAAATAATTAATCCCCACTACTGCAGGGCATACTATATTTGATATAAGCTCAGTCAGAGCTCTTTTAAAAAAAATGGACAAATACTCTTACATATACAATACAATCCACTCTCCTATTTAAAGAAAAATTATTAACTTGTTTAACTATAAAAAAGCCCTGTCCCTTAGTGCAGAGCTAGAGGTCTTGCTTCATGTACCAAAAGGCCAGTGGTTCGCTCTCCGACCTACGCGACAAAAATTTATTCAAATTATATTGGCTATGAGGAGGCAGTGGCTAAGACAGCTAAGACAGCAAAGACAGATAGGCTGCGGTTTACAAATCTAGAGTATGAAAATAGCTCGAGTTCTAGTCCGGGTTGCCGCAAAAATTATTTCCAACTTTACCAGAAGTCTCTTCCTGGGGGGGGGGGGGGGGGGGAAGGAAAGGGATAAAATTAAAAAGATCCGAAAAACAAAGAGATATAAAAACCGCCCATTTCGGTAAGGAAACACACAAAAAAAAAAGACGCCC
>JAAAKE020029326.1:0-10017 GCA_010014785.2 Anisolabis maritima | reverse complement strand
TTCTTTCATATCAATTTGTTATTCAAATGAAAATTCATTTTTTAATTTATTTCCTTAAAAAAAAAGTTTTTAAATGATATAACATACAATATTAAATATTTTTACTTAAAAAAATAAAGTTCAAGTTTTATAAATTAAAAAAAAAACTTTAAAGATCTTAAAACTAAATATTTTATTTTAACAATATATAACAATTATTTTGTAGGTATATTTTTTGCTGGTGGATCAAATGGCCCATGGGCCTCAGTCGGACATCGATGTGCACTGGACCCCCAACCCCCTCCCTGTGGCGATGGGCTACTTGATCCACCAGCAAAAAATATACCTACAAAATAATTGTTATATATTGTTAAATATAGGATGATTAGTTCAGTCTGATTGAGGCTATTGAATGATTCAAATGTCTCGAATTATTACTAATATTTTATTATTTTTTAGATTCTTTCCAGTTTAGTAACTGAAGAAGATTTAGAAATGGGTTGTGTTTATCCGCCACTCACAAAAATTCAACAATGTTCCTTGAAAATTGCAACAAAATTAGCAGAATATGCATATGAAAAAGGTTTGAATTTAATTTTTTTATTATTAAAAATAATTTATAATTGTCCTACCAAAAATCTGATCCAGCTTTTACTTTTACATGATCTATCATTTTATTTTTTTAAATTCTTAAGTATTTATTATATAAAACTAAAATACTCTAAATACGAGTATATTTTAGACAAAAACTATATTTTCCATTATCTTTAAAAAACTATTAAATGACCTACATAAAATCTTGAAAATTTGAAATTCTATAATTATATATCCCATTTTTCTTAAGGGGAATGGGTATGCTCCACTTTATTTAAATGGATTAATTCAAATTTTTATTTGAAAAAAATTTCACTTCACTGATAAGGATTTCTTATATAGAAATTTCATTCTATCAGATTTCATTTTGACTTACAGGACGGTAGGGACGTATTCAGAAGGGAGTGAGGGGGGCAGTGCTGGACTGAGCCTCTAACGAGCACTAGACAAAATTGAAAATGAGGCCTTATTTTATACCAAGTGATGCACAAAAAATAGGCTCTATATGTTGGCTTCATCGAAGTCCTAGAGATTTGTCCTATTTGTGTATTGGTTAATCCGGCCCTGGAAAAAGGGGGACTTTTCGACTGAAATTATCAATTTGATATTTCTTGAGTAAAATGACCAGATATTAGAAAATTTTTACCTGCTGCTTATCTCTTTTAAATTAAATAGAAAATCACAAATTTTAAGATTTTTTTATTTATTATTTAAACAAAATTTTTCTCTTTTTTTTTTTTAAGTATGTATATATATATTTTTTTAAGTATGTATATATATATATACCGTCGCCCTTTTCGTTAAACTTTTCACTGATCGTCGAGTGTTCCCCCTTCCTTTTTTTACAGCTCTTTACTTTCTCCCATTTCTATATCAATATAAGAAACCTATTTATTTGTTTTTCTCTTTCATAATAAATTAAATAAAAATAAATTTTTCTTATAATATCCATTTAATATCAATTAATAATTTTTTTTTAGGAATTGCTGCTATTTTGCCCGAACCCAGCGATAAAGAAGCGTTTATTAAATCGCAGCTGTACGACTACAATTACACATCTGCTCTACCTCTTACATATTCATGGCCTACTAATTTTTAATTACTACTTTTTACTTTATTTTATTTAAAATTATTATTGAAATAGAAAGTAAAATTTAGTCCCTAGAATTTAGAAGCTTATAACTCACGGTGAATGGAATTAAACATTACATAAAAAAAATATTAATCAAAAACGCCGAAAATGGAAATATTTATTTTTAAAAGAAAATATTGTTTATTTTTATATATTATTTATGTGACAAATTAATTCTTAGTTAAACATGTGATTTTATAATTTATAAACATAGATATATATAATATATATATATTAAAATAATATAAAAGATGAATTTTTGCATCTTTTTTTTAGTGATATTTATATAAAATATTAATTTTTTTGTTTTATTATTGTCAAATAAAAAAAGAATAATTAAAGTGTGTATGTCTTTCTTAAATTCAATTTTAAAAAATTGATGTTTTTAATATATAAAAATAAACTTGAATAAAGCGTTTACTGTGGGCCATAGAATAAAATTCGTTGGTTCAAAATGGTTTTATTTTTTTGAGTATAAAAATCATGAAAATATTTATGAATGTTAATAAAAATTCTACGTAATAAAATCAGTGGTGTGCGATATTGATTGCTAAAGAAACAATTTTCATAAAAACAAATTCATTTGAAAAAAAAAAAATATTTTTTTGTAAAAGTTGAAAAAAGTAATTGGAAGCGATAAAAGACTATAACTAAATCCGAGGCATTCTGTAAAAACCTTATCTCCACTACAAAACTGTGACGACCAAAAGATACCTTCATCAATCTCCAATCGATGACAATTGTCAATCTAAATCTACGATCCATCTATACTATATTTAATATAACTTCAGTATTGAAAATGTGATGGAGTGGAGTGGGGCGGCAGAGCCTTTGATAACCACCTACGTTGCCAAGTTTTCACAAAAATACAATGGCTTGGCATGACTCTCCGACTCTGATGCATAACACTGGCAACGCTCCCCCTCCGCCGAAAGTCCAGTTCTAAAGTTATATTAAATAGAATATAAAAATGGAGAACGCTCTCCTCATGACTCTTTCCTACATCTGTATACCCTCTAGACTTCGCAGATTGACACTCTGAGTTTGCCTGTGGGTACTACGGAATTTTATTCACTTTGATTGTTTGAGTATTCACACAGAGCTTACAAATATAACGACAAAACAACCTCAAAGACTGAAACGTCTTACAATACATTTGTAATTTTATTTTTTTTTAATTAAAGGAAGCGGCCTTTTCACCGCTTCTTTTGACCGCACGCCTCTGTATAAAATATTTAAAAGATGTAAAATGTTTTGAAAGTTTAAAAAATTGATTGTATTCTATCTTCTCTCTCAAACTGAAATAGAAAGACTCCTCTAAATTCTTGGCATGTGAATGTACAAAAATAAAATATAACATCTATTTGCAGGATTATACAATAAAAGAAAAATATAAATCTAGATTGATACATCCATCCATGAATTTACTTGTGCAAGCAGAGCCGAAACGAACCGAAAATATCCGGAACGCCTTCTAACTTCATGCTGCAAATAAAAAAATTCAGCATTCAGGCATTTTCGGTTCGCTCCAGCTCTGCTCGTGCGAGTAAATTTATGCATGTGTCCACCTTATCAAGTTACACTAAAAATAAGTTTTCTTCTAAATGGGACTTTTTGTGTTCTGAATTGTGTAAAAATTAAGTTTTTTTTCCATTTTAAAATGGAACATATGATACATGAAAATATTTAAAAAAATGGATTGTGATTCAACTAATAAGTTTGAAATGTAATTCGGACACCCCAGAAAATCGAGTTATATGTTTACATTCATCACTCTCGGTCTTCAAAATATCATGGACAATATCTTTGATTAACTTAAATATTAAATGTAAATTTAAGAATAATAAGAATTAAATAATAAACAGGTAAAGATAAAATCCTCATTTAACTCTTAAGAATAATTTTGTTTGTGCATATTAATTAAAGAACTCTTAATTATTTATTATTTAATATAATAAAATTTGTTTATTTAAATTTCACTTATAGTAAAATAGTTTTAATTTATTTGAGTAATTGCACTTAGATATAAATGATTTTTCGTTAATTAAAATGAATTGTGTAAATATTAATTCAAACTTGTTTTTTTTTTTTTTCTTTAAATAATAGAGTGGCTTTGAAACGACGGTCTTTACAAAATGATATTAGACATTATAGAGAATTTTATAAATTATAATATGAAATTTTCTTCTTTTTCGGCCAATAGCGAAATTAAGTTTATGCAAGTGGGTATTTTTTTAGTTCATATCTTATAAATTATTTTTTCATAAATAATTAATTTTCCTCTTTTACTGTACGAAGTTAATAAAAATTCATTCGGTCCAAATTTCAATGGATCTCAATGGAAATACACCACCCCTTATCCAAAAATATAATTTTAGACAATCGTCCGTCTGTATGCCTTCATTCAAAATAAAGACTAAACTACTACTACTAGAACAATGAATAAAATTACACTAAGATGAATATTTGACTTCATCAAAATCGGCCAAACGTTACTACTATACTAAGTTCTTTTATAGTTTTACTCGATTAACTCAAAATTTGCTACAACGATTTTTTTTTAAATTTTACATATGAATTACATAATTAAAGACACAAAATGTATATTTGGTTTTAGTATGTTAAGTCCCTAAAGAGTACTTTATTCTTGCAATTTTTTAGTTTTTTTATAAATATTTTCGTTATTTTTAATATCTCAGAAAATTTGTTTATAAAAAAGTTATTTTAAATTAAATTTTGTTACTTTTGTTATATACTTTTTTTTTTATGAAAACCAGCCGTTTTTGAAATAAGGAAAATTTTCGCTAAAACCGAACATGACACTAGAAATAATGTCAACCGTTATATAGTTAAAATATAAAATTTCTGTGCGAATAAAATATTTAAAATAATCGGTAAGTGAAAGTTGTATGCAACCAGCAGATTTTTTTTAATTTAAATATAAAGATGAGTGATGGTAAATTTGAAACTATAATATTGACATTTTAAAAATTATTTGGTGAGATATTTCGGAGCTAGAAAATGAATGAAACTCTATCAGTGGCCCTCATTCCAGTTATAATTTAAATTTGACTATCACTTGATTGTTTGAGCCCTGCAAGTTAAAAGCAATGGCGGAACTACCGCCCTCACAGACCACACGTCGGTAGGCGCAACATTTGTAAGTTCTTTAATTTGGGTTATTTAGTTAATACTAATATATTTTTCTCGATATGTGGATCCATTCCGTTTTAGATGATACATTACCAATGGACATCCGTCTCTAAACAATAGCTCATACTTAAAAATTTAATGTCAAATTCATTAAAAAAAAATATTCAAATTTTAAAAGTTTTATATAAAGCAGGAGCAGGAGCGATTCTTATGCTTTGTTTAAAATTTTTAATGTTTTGAATCTACCCGCCATTTTAGGTTTTTTTTAATAGAATATATTTTCCATTTTAATTTTTTTTTTTAATAAAATAAGTTTAATGGAGCGATATTAAAAGTATTTTTTATTCTTATGCTTATAATTTTAAGTAAAGTAAAACTTTTTATAATAAAGAAAAATTTAGAAATGACATTTCAATTAATTTTTTTTTCATCTCAGATATAATTTGATTTAGATAATATAATAAAAAATCATAAATTCAATTATTATTTTATATTTTAATTTTTTACTTATTTTATTTGTTTTTAATTAAAAAAAATAAACAATTCATTTAACCTCTCTGACTTTCATGCAGCCTGCTATATAATTCTAATAGAAAGTCATGTCCAGTCCTGTCTCTTTATCTCTTCCATGGCTATCTGCTCGTTTGACAACTCAAATGACCGCCAAATAACTTTGCATAATTTCTACTGTTTATATTCAAATTTATAAGGTTAGTAATAATTATTTTAATATATTTATAAAGTCGTTTTGTTTTATAAAATCTAAATATTAAATAAATCCATATTCCCAATAAATAACATCACATCTTACTGACTAATACACTTAACAAAAAGGTTAGTTTTTTATATTTCATTTGTAATATTATTTTATATTTTCATTTATTTAAACGTGTTTTTTTTATCTAATTTAAATATTCTAAATCCCATGAATTTATTAAATAATTTCATTTTTGAATATTCTTTTAATGGTTTTTTCTATTTCCTTATAAAATTGCTTTTGTATTCAATAATTTATTATAAATTTTAATAAATTTTATAATTAAATATTAGTTACCTAGAAAATATTTATTTTATATAAAAACTAATTTGATTATTTAATACAATTTAAATAAACATTTATCAAGAGAGCTGAAATTCACTTAATCAGATGAATTTATTAAAATTTAGCACAAAAGAAAATTTTATCATTTGAATAATTAGAAGTAAATTCAATAATGGGGAAGATAAAATAGTAATGAAATTTTTTAATAACTTTTTATTCTGAATATATACTTTTATTAAATGGTTAAACTAGCTGCTTGTTTATTTTATGAAGATATTTTTTGTGTTTTTACATATATATATATATATTGTTTCAGACTGAAAAGAATGCATCTGTTAAGCAAGGCCTACGTGAGCTGATCTTTGACCAGCCTCGAGATAGAGGTTTAAATTCATCAGTGATGAAATAGCAGGTATTTATTTTAAATTTTTTCCTCTTTTTAAACAAAAATCTATTGATATAATTTCGAATTATTTATCTAAAATTAGAAAATATTTATGTTCATCACTTAGCATCTCAACTTAAATGCAATTGATATGAAATATATATATATATATATATATATAGGTTTATGTTCAAATATCTCATTTTTTCTTATTTAAACATATTTTCCTGTCTCTTTATGGAGTTATTTATGTAAAATAAAAAATATTTGTTTTAACGAATTTTATTCACTCTGCATCTTTTCTTAAACACTTAATATAAGGCATGTCTTTATTAAATACTAAAAGTGTAAAATTGAGTGTTTAAAAAAAGTCAAGTTTTAAGACTTATTAAAATAAATCGTAAACAAATTTTCTATGTGAACAGATAATAGGAATAAAATTATTTAGAATTTAATTGATGAATCAAAAAGTTTTGTATATTAATTCTCTAATTGGAATATTTTGACTAAATGTTATTCTTCTTTTGTTTGTTTCAGACTGAAAAGAATGCAGCTGTTAAGCAAGGCCTACGTGAGCTGATCTTTCACCAGCCTCGAGATATGAGTTTAAATTCATCAGTGATGAAATAGCAGGTATTTATTTATTTATTTAAATTTTTTCCTCTTTTTAAACAAATATCTGATATAATTTCGAATTATTTATCCAAAATTAGAAAATATTTATGTTCATCACTTAGCATCTCAACTTAAATGCTATTGATATGAAATAATTTGAGACTCTAAAAGAAAAAGTAAAGTTCCTTTAAAATAAATGATAAACAAATTTCCTAAATGAACAGATAATAGAAATTAAATTTAAAAGAGAAAAGGAAAAAAAGTTTAAGTTTTTAAAATCCCTTTGTTTAAATAGAATGATGATTTTGACTAAATGGTATTTATACTTGTTTCAGATATCAGATATGAAACAAGAATGTAGCTGTTAAGCAAGGCGAACGATGGCTGATCTTTGGTTAGGGAACCTCGAGAAACGATTTTGGACATGGAAAGCATCGAACGAATTAAGTCAAGGCGAGTGAGTGGATTCACTTAAATTCTCTATTTAAAGGCTTTTTTTTAATTTAAGAAACCAAATGACTTGAACAAATTTGATATCTCTAACTCATATTGCATAAACAATATTTTTTGAATTATTTCCTTAATTAATTAAAATTAAAAGCTTTTTTTCTAATATTATATGCAAACAAGAATAATATTTTCACCTAATCATTAGCGTTTCAAGTACACAGTTTTAGTTATTTATTATTAAAATGATAAATTTTCTTTATTAATTTCTTTTCTATTATTTTTAAGTTACTTGAAATATAAAAAAGACAATTTTCAAAGAAAATTTATCAAATTACTAGTAAAAACAATGAAAAGTGTGCATTTAACACTCTTCATCTGTGATGGAAAAGTATATGCTAATATATTTAATCAATAAAAGAAATTAGATCTTTCAAAATAATATAGTTAGGAATGAAATTTGAAGAATGAGATTAGATGATGACTTTTAGAGGATTAATAACATCATTAAAAATAAAGTGCAATATTAAATAGAGATATTAATTTTGGCCAAATCCTTTGAGCTTTAATCTAAAAATTTTGCTTTTTAGAATTCCCTCCCTCATCTTTTGCTTGGCTAAAGAAATTTTTTTTTTTGGGGGGGAGAAT
Source organism: Anisolabis maritima (assembly GCA_010014785.2). NCBI lineage: Eukaryota > Metazoa > Arthropoda > Insecta > Dermaptera > Anisolabididae > Anisolabis > Anisolabis maritima. The sequence continues at coordinate 2,022 of JAAAKE020029326.1, read as the reverse complement.
CTTAAAAATTTCCTTGCTTTTATAATATATTACACATATATAATTACTTTTTTATTCAAAAATTACTTCCAATACTTTATTCTTATTATTATTAGTTTTTTCCAGTTAACTTTTAATAATTTTTATTAAAAAAAAAATTCAGAAACTTAAATATTTTAAGTCCCGGTTTTATTTTAATTTTTAATCAATTACGGAATAATAATTTGCATTTTATGGGTTAAATAATTTTTCTTATTTTATCTAAATTGATTTCTTTTTAAATATGGATTAAATCTCAAAAATAATATTTTATTCTACTTACCAAAGGATTTGGGATTTCTTAATTTTTCTTTAATGCTAATAATTCTATTTCTACTTAAACTTCGTTTCATTTTTCAATTTTTTTATTTTAATTTTTAAGACAGAAATGAAATTCAAAATATTCTGGCAAATATTAAAGAAATTTCATTACATTAATTTATTATTAGTATTTAGAAATCATTTTTAATTAATTTACAAAGCGAAATTTCTAACTGTATTTGACATTTTTATAATTATTTATTTATTTTTTTAAAAGTGAACTTAAAAACAGATTTTAAATAGATTATCATTTGACAAAATATTTAGAATTTCGTTTCTTTGTTAAAATATTCATAAAATTAGAAGTCACTCAAACAAAATAAAAACAATTTAATTTTTCGATTGGATCATAATTCAATAAATAAATCATTTTTATTTTCCTGCATGACTTGGAAAATTGGAAAGTTTTCATCTATTCTTTTATGTTCCTATTGAAGTCGTCCAATGTCTTTTCTTTTGAGTGCTCTCTCTTCTAATTTATGAAGATCATTATTTATATTTCTGACTCCTCATCTCATTTGTTCCTAATCTCTTTTCAGGGGTGGGTGTTCCAGTCGTGCGCTCGCAATCAGATTCTCATATCAAAGGTATTTAAATATTTTTATTAGTTAGTGGGAAGAAGGAAGAGAAAAAAATAAAAATTAATCTTTATTATTTCATTTTATTCAAATGATAATAAGAATATATAATTGCATATATATAAATGACAACTTTTTTCTTTCCTGAATAATAATTATTTAATATTAAAATAGAGACGGAAATTTTCTAGAAGTACATGAAAATAATTTTTTGAGTTTAAAATAAAAAACATTTAGTTAAATAATTGCAGTGGATGCTGCTTAATTTTTTTTACTTTATGCCACTTAATGATTATCTTAATTAAGACTGGAATAGTTGTGCTTCTAATATGATGTTATATACTTGCCATAAGAGCACCAACTTCCCCCGTCCAAATTAAGAAACTACAAGAATAATCATTAATTAGCAATAAAAAAAAAACTTGTGAGCAATGCATGTTAATAAAGCGATATTTTTTTTTCAGAGTTTAAATTAATATAAAATTTTTGAATAGTTAAAAAATATATTTTTCTTAAACAATAAAAGAAAAAAATTATTAATAAAGTAAATGTCATTTATTTCCTTTCCATTATTATAATTTCCCCCCCGAGGATGTCACCTTGTCGTGGTGGGGGGGCTTAGGGTCTCGGCCCGACCAAGAACATCCACGTCTTGGATTATTTCCAATCCAAGATATAAACACAGAATGAATATGCAAAGGGAGAAATATAAATATATTTTTCCAAAACAAAAAATAAATCAGAATGAGTATGCAAACGGAGAAATATAAATATATTTTTCCAAACAAAATATAAGAATGAGTATGACATGGAGAAATATAAATCAATATATTTTTCCATAATAATAAACCAGAATAAGTATGAAAAGGCTCCATGCCTGCGGTGGTGGGCAGGAGTGGGGAGCGAGCGGCCGCCGCCGTCGCCGCTCTCCACTTCTGCTCACTGCGCATGCGGCAGGGGCCAGTAGTGGGGACAGAGGCTATATAAGCAATCGCTCGCCATGGGTCGGTGGGTCGGGGATGGTGGACGGTACCTTCAAGATCATTAGATTCTTTACCAATTCACTTGATTAATATATATTATTGACTTTTAAATTATTTCTAAT
>JAAAKE020029315.1:0-10018 GCA_010014785.2 Anisolabis maritima | reverse complement strand
GTGAATGTTTTTTTACTGTAAAAAAAAATAATTAAATATATAAAGTAGGTAGGTTGAACGGTTAGGTTAACCTTAACGAATAAAATATAAATAAATAAATGAATTTTAAAAAATCACCCTCTTATAAATTTAAAAAAAAAATTAGTTATGATGAAAAAAAAACAATGTTTATAATGAAATTTATTTTATTTTATTAAGCATCTCGATTCCATTCCTGAAACACTAAAATTCCTCTCTCGAAGAGGTTTTAAACAATGAATTTTTGTTAACGATATTTCAGCCATTTTTATTTTTACCACTTGGTATTCAATTAATTTAAACGCCGGCCCGAGGGCACACATTACTTTTAATGTTATTAATATTTACAAAGCCAAAACCTCTATCCACTGGGCCTCAGGGTGGGGCCTTAACGATTAATTTAAAATCAATTTTTTGAGTTGGTTAAATCAAAAAATTTCTTTAGATAAAAAGTAAATATTTATAAAGCGAGTAAAGGCCAAAATTAAATATTTGAATTTTACATGCATTTTATGTGAATTCAATTGTTCAATTCATTACTGAAATGGCTTTAGGAGACGAACATATGGGCTCCAAAATCAGAACTCTATTTGCATATCTGACGACTTCAAGTTGAGCTGTTAATTTTACAGTTACAGACGCGAGATTAAATATTATAATAAAAAAATTAATTTACGGCCAAATCATTTTCACATCAAGAAGAAGAAAATTAACTCTTTTATCCAATTAAAGAAGATATAAAATTCTAATTAAATAGGTAAAATTATTAGTAAAAGTTGAAAAGAATTGAGACATTTAGTTTCCTTTTACTTCTTTAGAGAAGTCGTAAAAAACAATTTATAAATTAGTGACATCTGCTTTAGATATTTGGTGTGAAAAAATGAATAAAAGAACTTTAGAAAAAAATATTATTACTCCTCAAATTTGTTTTAAAACGTAATTTTTTATTTTTATTTTGGCTTGAAATACTATATAAAATATTAAGGGGTTCGAGGGTAATAAGTTAAATTAATGATTTTGGCTCCCATATTTATTTATAAATTCAACCAAATCCCATATTTATTTATATATTTAATGAAACGAATGAAAAAAAATCTTGCGAACTCACATTGTACAAAGTGAATTCTAGACGATAAATTATTTTAAAGAGGATATTTTTTTAGTCTCTTCGGCATCTGAGACCATCACATATAGACAATCACAATTAGATTATAAACGATACTTGTTATCCAGGCACATTTATTTGCATCAATTGATATTCACTTGGTTAAATAAATTTTCATCGAACTGCCTGGGTACACCCCTTGGCTTTGAAGGTTATCAATACTGACAATGTCAATATCTTTAACCTTTCGGCCACTGGGGGATCTTTATCTTGAATTGTGTTAGTTGTTTTATTTTATAGTATTTTTAGAATTATGAAACAATGGATTCTCTTTGTCAAAATTTTATTATCCACATTTAAAATCATCTAAGAATTTAAATAAATACAAATAGAAAAAAAAAAAAAACTTTTAAAGATGAAATTAGATTTAAATTTATACATTTAAACTGAAATTTATTTCCTCAATAAAATAAAAGCAAGTAAAATTTCAAGCTAGAATTTATTCAACTTCTTAATTAGTGGGCATTTGAAATTTTGGCATTCTTGGAAAAAATAAACATTTATGCTAATATTCAACCATAGACTTTGGAAACAAGTTTTTTTTTAGATTTTTTTTCCCAAAGGACCCGTATATAGTGTAAGGGAAATAAAATATAAATTTTAGAATAAAATTAAAATAATATAATATTAAATAATAAGGTTAAGAAAAAAGAAGAAAATTAACGTAATAGAAATTAAAAGCCTTACAATTAGATCCAAATAATGTGGGTTTTAAAATAGTTTATTATTATTATTTTTTTAAAGTCTTTTCGGCATCTGAAGCTATACAGACTATTAAACGAAAGATGTAAATTTTAGTTACGATACAAATTATCCAAGCATATCTATTTATATCAATTGGTAACCAAATGATATAAATAAATTTTCATCGGACTGCCTGCGATCCGAACTTACACCTCTTGGCTTTTAAGGTTAGTAATATTGATAATTGTCAATACTTTTAACCTCACGGCCACACAGATAATAGTTTATTATTTAAAGAAGGGGGCCTGGGCTAGGCAAGAGGAACGTCATCGAGCTGTTAAGCAAGACTCTGTTAAACCTCGAATTGTAATCTCTGAGAAACAAGAAAATTGAACGGTCGCCGGAATTCGATAGGATATTCTCACAATATATATAAAAAGAAAAATTGAAATATAAACAAATTTCAAATAGAGAAAGAGGTGGGGGAAAGATAAAATTTGGAAATGAAATAGCAAACGAAATCAATATTATTAAATATATTTTAAAAATTTTGATATTTTCCTCCTCTTTTCATTAAAAAAAAAAAAAAAAAAAAACACACCTGCTTTATTAATTATAGAAAATAATTATAGTAAAAAACAAGTTTTTAATAATTAGAAAAGTGGAATTTCTTTTGCAAACAACTACAATAATATTTAATTGAATTTTTTTTTAGAAAAAAAAAATAAAATAAAGTACGTTTGTGAAAAGTATTTAAATAAATAAATATTAATTATAATTTTTAGAATTTTATTTCACCATTTTGGAGATAAAAGTTTAATTTTTTTAAACCCTAGGAATGGCATTGGAAAGTATCATGGAATTTCTTTCACAGAATTAAAAAAAGCCTTTTTATTTTTTAAAAGGTGACATAATTGATTTAATAAATAAAATGCTTAGGATTGTATAAAAACAAAGAGGATTTTATTATTAAAGCTTTTTAATTTATAAAAAAAAATTCATAAACTGTTAAAAATTAGGTAAATGTCCCCTCTAGGAACAGAATTCTAACAAAGAGATTTTTATCAATGTTTTTTTTTTTTTTTATTTATACTAAAATGATTTTTCAAATGAAAATATATATATCAAAAGTATATTTGTTTACTTTTTTTTGAGAGCGAATGAGTTTTTTGTATTTTTATGATTGATTCACGGATGATAGAATACTAACGGGAAATGGCATCATAGCATTTGATATAGCGTATAATTTTGCCTCTTTCTGTATCATTTTTTTTCATAAATAGATGTGGATGAATGAATGAATCCTATTGATGAGAATGATGATGATGCTGATGATAATCAGTGCTCTGTGAATGGCATCTAAGGGTACCGAGACGTCAATTATTTTAAAGCTTCCTTTCTCATTGATTAGCTTCAGAGGCAATTACTTTTTTGTTTTACTTCTATTTTTTATTTGTTATCTAAGATTTATAATAAATACCAATTAAATTTTATTGACAATTAAAACGATCTTGATAAGGTTAAATCCAGCGTAGAGATATGACTTTTTAATTTAAACGGAAAATGACAGTGATAAATTATATATATAGGCCGATATTTTTTTATATATTCACTCTTTGTTTTATATTTAAAAGTAGATATGATAACAATAATAATTTTACTGTTAAATTAATTTATTAAAATGTCTCAATCTCATAATGGAGAGATTAGAAGTGTTGACATAGTCAAAATTGATAACCTTTAAACCTGAGCGATGATTTTCTCCGAAAAAAATTTAAACCATTTGAATGAATAAATATGGTTGAATAATAGTTATCGTAATTTTAGTATAAATAATTATTTAAAAGTCTATATGGCCTCAGATGGTGAAAAAGAGTCTATTGTCCTTTGCGCAAAAAATTGCTTTACTTGCTTGAAAAAAGATAAGTGTTATGGCTTTGAGTAACGGTAGAAGATTTAAAGTGAAGTTTTCCCTAGCCATTATGACTTTCTATTTCAGAAAAATTGCCCCTCTAGCCAGAGAAGCTATTTGAGAAACACAGGCTATAATAAAAAAATGTTTCATAAGGAAAATTAAATAATACTATAGTTAACAACGGAGTGATCGTATTGGGCGCTCGCAGCCAAATAAAATCCTTTTAGTCTAGTAATTTATTCATCGATCTTCATTTTTTTTCAGTCTTTTCGGTATCTGAGGCCATATAGACTTTTCAATGATACATGTATAAATTTATTACGATATTTGTAATCCAGGCATATTTATTTATATCAATTGATTTAAATAAATTTTTATCGGACTGCCTGGGATCCGACCCATACCCCTTGACTTTTAAGGTTATCAATATTGTTAGTATCTTTAACCTCACGGCCACGGAGGAGGGGAATATATTAATAATTATAATTACATTGTTGACAATTGACATTATATTATCTTATTGACATATATTTATATTATAAACTATTAAAAATTTTAAATTATATATCGGTATATTCGAAACAAAAAAATACATTATCTAATAAGAGAGCCTAAATAAGATTATGTATGTTTATTAAAATTAATTCTATATTGTAGGATTGGCTTAATTGATTAATGAACAAATTTTATCCGAAACATCTCATATTTCAGAGGCTTTTATTTGGTCACCTGCGCTCATCCCATACATTCCAAAATTTTAAACATGCGTTTTGTTGTTAGAGAAACTCCTCACCCCCAACGTAGAGTTTCCCGGATCTTTTTATGTATATCCGGCCCTGTTGAATTATGTTGACAAATTCCTATAATTTTTTTGACTGTCTTATCTATATAAATATGAAATATATACAGACAATATTGTGATCGCAAAAAAATCGATGAGATTTCAACAGAAATACACATTTTGAAGTACCCTGAGGCTAAAACAAAATGGGCTGTTTGTGTCTGTCTGTCTATGAATAAGATATCTCAAAAACAAAAAAACATACAAGGCTGAAAAACTATATTTAGCTAGGTACTCTCGATGCATGCACCTCGAAGCCTTTGAATAAAATCGCCCAAAAGTACTAGTACTTTACTGATGTTTTTATTAATGATTTTTTCTCTAAGATTCTGCTCATTTATTAATAATAACTAATATCAAATAAATCTATTTTAAAAAGATAGCGTTATTTTACTAGATACAATAAATACAATGGCTTAAAGATTTTTCTTATTTTCCTTCTTGACATTTCGGCCATTTGCAAAAACACTCGAGGAGTTTCTTCCTTGAGATAATCATTATTTATTGTCTCCTATATGTTTAAATTTGAGTGGAAATAGTCACCTACAAGACATTCCCTAAGATTTGCTAACTTATGCCCTGCAAAACCAAGTGTTTTATTTTGCCTTAAAAAATCATTCCCCTTTTCTGTCTATTTTATTAATAACTAATCTAAACTTATAATACCTAATAAAGGAAATCATTTAAAAATAATACTAAACTTTTTTAGGTAAAATTAAGCACAAATATTCATTGATTGGCAAAATACAAATAAATTGTTTTGAACTAAAGTTTGCTTTAAAGAATTATAATTTGTTTATTAAAAAATTTATTGATTTTATCTTTATCCCCTAAAAGCATTTGCTGTTAATTAAATTTATTAAATTGCTTGGATGTTACAAATAATACATTTTTAAATTTTATTAGAGATGCTAAAGCCAAATTCCCTTAAATAACAAAACACAACATGGTTTCCAATTTAGCTAATATATTTAATTGGCTAATTACCAATGCCAAATTTTAACGAGTAAACTTTATAGTTTATTTCAAATTACAAATAAGAGTGACGGTTATCGTTTACTGGCTTGTTTTGTTGTTGTTGTTGTTGTTGTTATAATGATGTTTAATACAGCTTAATAAAATCCTAATTTACAATACATCCTGTAGATGAGAAATTGGAATTCTCTAATTGAAAATATTAAAAAAAAAAAAAAAAAATGGTTTGTAAAAGGATGACAAATCAATTGATCAATTAAACGTCATTTTTCAATAGGCTCATTGTTTTGAATGTATTAATATGTAGCAAAAATTTAAAAAATGGTAATTTCGTTGAGCGCTAAGCTATCTATATAGCGAACGATTTTTAAAGGGGCTGGAAATTGTAAAATCATTCTTCCCTATTAATTAATATTATAGAAGCGCTTAATAAAATTCCTTACTTTTATCAAACTAAAATTATCTAAGAGCAATAAGATAATTTTGATTTAAATATATATAATAATTATTGGCCTATTTATTATTTTATTTGAATGCCAGAAAAAATTTCTCTTAGCAGAATCCGAAACCAGATTATCTGAGTATGATAAATTTTTTCGTTCATATGTTTATAAATATTTATTATAATTATGTTTGTGTATAATATTAGTTAAAGAAATTTATTCTTCTTTTAAAACTAGATAAGTTATACTTTTTTTGCTTTTAACTAAATTCATCAAATTTGCACCGAGGTAGTTTTAGTGGACCCGTAAATTATCTTGTTTAAACGAAAATTAGTCAAAAGACCAATACAAATATAAACAATCCATTACTCACCGAAGAATTTGCATGCAAACAACCATTTATAAGAAAATTGATTATTTACCTGAAACAAAACACAAATATATTACAATAGTATAATAATTAAAAATATCAAAAAGTTAGAATAAGAAATGGCCATAAGCCCGAGGGTCTTTTTCTTTTCGACTTTTAAGGGCCATGGAGATTCTGTCCATATATATTTAAATTATAGGCAATTTAAAATACATTTTATCCCTTAGGAAGGGAGCGAACCAGTGACCATTGGAATCAGGCATTCCTAGAGGAAGCAGGCTAAGAGGATAAGCAGATTACGAATCTAGAGTTGCAAAACTACACGGGTTCGAGTCCGGCTTGCTGCAAAAAATTATTTCCAACTTGCCAGAATTCTCCTCAAAGGGTAAGAAAGTGAGAGATAATCTCACCCCCAGTAATAGGGTTAATGACACAAAGGGCTCTAAGTGCTTGGATCTCCCAAATCTAAGGGAGGCCATATCCATTCATTAGGCATTCCTAATCCTCTGATATGAGATAATGTTTCTTATCACTTAATTTTATAAAATAACAGAAACTATAAAAAGGGGTAAAAGCACATCTTAGGTAAGAGCAAGTTGAGTGATGAGCGTTTTTCATACCAGATTTTTTGCATCTGGCCCTCTAGTCTTTCTCTAATTCATCTCTTAAAAGAACAATGAACAGCCAATTTAATCGTATGGAATAAAATAAAAATAAATAAATAAAATAACAAAAATCCCAAAAACGCACAATAGTAAAGAGAGGTCCAGACAATTTTGGGGAGATAAGGGTTAATACATTTCAAAGATCATCTAATAAATAATAAATAATCGTTTTATGAATTTTAATCAAAATCGTTAGAGTGAATTTTGAGGAAATCGAGAAAAACCTTAATTCAATAACCTCTTAATGAAATCTTCACTAACTAACAAAATTAGAAATTCTAGTTAATAATTAATTAGAAAAGGAATATAATCGATAGTAGAGAGTAAATGAGTGGTTTCAACTATGTTGTACTTCTTTTACTTTCACCCACCTGAGTTAATCGATTCAAGTTCCTCCCCCCCCCCCCCTTCCTTCCCAATGCTCCATCTCCAGCATAAAAGCCCTGAAAATACAACAATGTTTAACTAATTAAGAGGCACACTTGATTAATTAAGCAGAATTGATAGAATTAAAAGCCAAGTTTACTTATTGACTTAATTCGTTTTTCACTTGAGAGATAATTAAACTAAGATCCCAAATTCCACCTCCAATTTTATTTAAATTTTGATGTTTATATATTTATTTTTTTAGGATTATAAACAAGACCACATATTTATTAAAATAAAATAGAAGGAATGTAATGAACTAATTATATCAAATTAAGTATTTAATAGATTATATTCTCACGTTCTAAGTGATAAAAATTTACTTAAATTATACTGACCAAGGATTAATTTAAATAAATAATCTAAATGATCTCAGATGCCGAAAAGATTGTGATTTTTGCAACAAGTAAAATGAATATTTCTAAAAAAAAAAAAAAAGGTATTTACCTAAATTTAGCTGACTCTTTCATCCCTAAAAATATTTTTAAAAACACCTATACGAAATTCGTTAAATATTTTGGTTTTAAATAGTAATACTCACACTTTTCAACTTTTATTCTATAAATTTAGAAAATTTTCTTGAGTCTCTACCTTTAAACGATGTGTGAAGTCACAAACATTAAGTGGAAGAGGAACACATCTTGAGTACACAGAAAGAAATAAAAACAACTGAAGTTTAAAAGAGAGGGAGAAGGACAAAGAAAAGGACTTGGTGGGAGTCTCTAGGTTCTTTATCTTATCGGCCTTTTACTATTGGAGTGCCCAATTCAGATTAAAATGCCCTCCGAATGTCATTTTAAGAGGTAAAAATAAAAACATTTAAAGAACCAAGTTTCTCAATTAAAACTCCTTTTAGAAATAGATAAATATAGTAATAGATTAATGTGTGAAAATGTGAAGAGTTAAAATATATAATTACATAATTAAAATATTAAGAACAATCGATTTATATTTAATCAGCCCCTTAAGGACCCTCCCTGCTTTTACTTGAAGGGCTATATATGAAAAATTAATGTAATAATATTATTTTGTTAATGATTAATTCGTTTTTACTTGATGGAAAAATTTAAACGACCAACTTACTATTGAATTTTTGGATCAATTTGTCCAGAGCTCTTCTAGAGAGGACAATTAATAATTAAGCTTCCGAGAAATTAACTGAGCATGGATATTCCACTCTAGAGAGCTCTGGAGCAATCAATCGAAAAATCTATTAGTAAATATATGATTTGGATTACTAATTTCAGAAACTCATAATTCTATATATAATATTATATTTATCTTTTAAATTTAATAAAAGAAGATGCGCCTGACTTTGAAAGATAGCTACCTAGACGCTTGTCTGCCTAGGTTGTTGCCTATTTTTAAATTCTACAATGAGAGCCTTGTCGGTTCCAGAAATCTTATCCCCAATCTCAACCTTAGTCTCTCCAACAAATCCCAACACTTCCTCATCTTCCCCACTTCTTAGACTAGAGGAAAGAGGAAAGGCCATGCCCATTATTCCTAGGCTTTCTACACCTCTTTTGAATGTCGAAAATGGCCAAATTAAAATATTTTCAAAAATAGTCCTAAGGTTAAAAATGAAAAGTAAAATTGTAGATTGATCTATTTTTCTAAACAACGTTCATATATATGTATACATATATATATTTTTCAGGATAAAAGATAAATTCATTCATTTCCAACTCCAATTCTACTTTCAAAACAAGTAAAAAAAAATCGAAACTTTCAATATTATTATCATCAAAACAATCGGGCCAGTTAAAAATAGAGAGAGTAAATAAAAAAAAATTCTCTTGGTAATAGGCTGTTAACAAGGGAGATGAGATCCAACCCCCCAACATCCCTTCTGGAATCCATAACAACTCGCTTGCTGTTCAATGATTAATATTACAAAATGGCTTCCGGCATCCTCAAATGTATCCTATTAAAATTTATCTAAATATACATATACATCTTTATTAATTGACCCCAAAGTAAGATGAAATTTCCCTCAAGTTAAAACTTATTTACGATCAAAGCGGAAAGTAAATAATAAATTTACAATTTATTTTACGCATCATTAAACAAGCATTAATAATTAATTTTTTTTAAATATTCAAAATAACGTATATAAGATAATAAATTTGGATTGGATGATTTCGGTTATTAATAAAGTATACGGTATATTAGAAAAAAAAATTATTATATTAAATGACCTCAGATGTTTAAAAAAAAAAATATATATATATATATATATTTCTAGTAATATTTTTTTTTACTTCTTTAAATGTAATTAAGTGACATCATAGAAAGTGATCGCAATTAACCTTTCTTTTTTTCCTTCATTGTTAAAAAGTTATAATTATTTAAGTAAAACATGTAAATGCTGTAAAGTATTTGTTTTATTATAGAGTAGTACTTTAAATTAAAGTAAGATATTTTAATAATCTTTGCTGGTATTAATAGTAGTATTATTTATTCACAAACAAATTAATGTCATCATTTAATAAAGGGAATATTCTAATGAGCCG
>JAAAKE020029304.1:0-10018 GCA_010014785.2 Anisolabis maritima | reverse complement strand
AATGAAGATTTAGATTTAAGAAAATCAAATGAATCTGAATATCCCGGTTATATTATGCCGGAATTTGGAAATTTAACATTTCAAGAACAAACAGTAACATCTACCCTAAAAAATAGATTTGAGAACTACGAATCGGTCCCCCAAAATAGTGTGCCAGGATTTTCTTAACATCCGCTGGACCAAATCTTTTTAAAATCGCTGATAATAATAATAGTAATTAAGACATTTGACTTCAGCCCTAGACCAATTTTCATAACAATCTCTTGAATAGGAGAGGATTTATTTTAACGAAAAAAAATTGGGCGGTTTAAAAATTTAACACACATATTGAATGGGCATCTCGAGTGGGAGTTGTAGGGAAATCCAAAGGAGCTATTAAGTTAGGGGGGGATTTTATATTCCTTCTGTGTTTCCAGATCAATATCCCTTACCAAAATTTGAGCAAGCAATTTCTAACTTAGCTAACTGTCAAGAGTTTTCAGTTATTCATGTGAAGGATGCTTATTTTCAAATAAAGATGGGGAAGACCTCCTCGAAGTATTTTAGATATATGTCTTCCTTTTAGAGTTAGCTATTGCTCCCACATTTTTCCAGAAAAAGGCTGATGTGATTAATCCTATTTGGATGATATAATAACTGGTAAGTCTTTCGGACGGTACGAATAAGGTTAAGTGTAAATGCAATTAGGACGTAGGCTTCACGATGGTTCTGAGAGGACTATTGCTTTCATGTCCAGGAATTTTACAAAAGCGGAACAGAATTATTCAGTTATTGATAGGGAAGCCCCCTTCGCATTAGATGACACCAGACAGGCTGTCTTTTTAAGTAGAGATGTGTAGGTGTGTACGATAATAATTTTGATTTTATGTTTGTATCTTAGATACGTAAATGTTTTGTTCATTATTGATAATAAATAACTTCTGAGTCGAGCCTGACTTCCTTTTATAGCTTCATTTTAACTATCTTTTATAAAATGCATTATTTATATTTCAGGAGTAGAGCTTTAGGAGTATAAGGAGATGATGTTTCATGAACACTTTTTCTTTTAAAATGCTCTTTAAAATTTTCATTTATAAATTGGGTTCTGTTATTACTTCTAAAGACTAATTTTATTCCTAGTTCCAATAAAATTTTCCTATTCTACTTGGAAAAGACATTATCTTTATGCTTGATAAATCTATGCGAGGTACAATAATCCTTAAACAAAACAAAATAATGTACTCCCCCAAAAGAAACGTTTTTAATTTTTCCACAGACATCAGGTGAATATATTAAATATTCATCTGGCTGATTTAGTCAACTGATGAAATTGACATTTTTCGGAAAACAATTCTTAAAGAGATTTAATTTTTAAATCATAATAATAAATATTTATTATAAATATAACTTGTCAATCCAACTATATTTAATTTATTATCCGAATAATTTCAACCAAAATTATTTTGTACATGTTTTGACCAATTTTCTTTTAAAAAAAAAGATCGACAGAAAATGATTTATTTTATAATGGATTGAAAAAAAATAGAATGAAAAATAATATAAATATAAACATTGAATCAATTAGAGTGAACAAAATAGATTAGCAATTCATTTTTTAGTCTTTTTCGTCATCTAAGACCAGGACATACATTTTGGAAAATAGTTATTTGAATATTTAATTAACGAATAAATAATTTCTATTAATAAAATAAAAAAAAAATTATTTTATTAATTTTTTAAATACTAAATACAACATATTTTTTCAGGGTGTTTTGTGCAGAACTCTGGAAGGGCATGGTCATTGGGTTACAACTTTGGCTCTCAATACAGATAATTTACTAAGAACTGGACCTTTTATTCCACCCCACTGTACCAAATCAAATCGTAAATATTTTTTATTTCTCTACAAAGTGATTTGTAATAATAATTTTTTATTTATTTTTAATTAGAAAATGAAGTACAACAAAAATATAATCAATTTTGCCCAGAAGGACAAGAAATTTTAGTATCAGGATCTGATGATTTTACTTTATTTCTTTGGCATCCCGAAAAGGAAAAGAAATCTATAGGTAAACTCCTTTTCATAATTTAAAATTATAAATTTTTAAAATATAAATAAAAATAGAGAAATGTTAAATAATACTAATTATTTTGACTCAATCGTCTCGGGTTGAAGAGCAATAAATAGAAAATCAGTTATTCTTTGATCCTTAAAATTAAATAAATTTAAATGTAGAAATATTATTTTTGATATATTGTAGTTCAATATTTTCTCTTTATTAATTAATATATAAAGATTTTCAAAATTAAGAAAACCATAATTTTTAGCTCGGATGACGGGACATCAACAACTTATAAATGATGTGAAATATTCACCAGATGGCCGTTTTATTGCATCGGCTTCTTTTGATAAATCAATTAAAATTTGGGATGGAAAATCTGGAAAGTAAGTTGAAATATTAATAATACATATATAAAATTCCTTTAGTCAATTTGCTTTCATGATTTGAATTAATACTTTTCAGATATTTACATACATTTCGAGGACATGTTCAGGCAGTTTATAAAATTTCTTGGTCAGCTGATTCTAGACTTTTAGTTAGTGGAAGTGCTGATTCTACCCTTAAAGGTAATTATTTTATTTACGTTATGCCCCTAAAATAAACTGTTGAGACCACCACAAAACCGACCATTATAGCCTGATAGAAATTGGAAATATTACCTCAAAAATATGAAAAAATTCTCAAATAAGATTGTTAGTGGCGTTTTAGCAATTTTGTTTATAAAAACTTCGAAATATTTCTCTTTCTCAATTATTAACAATTGATTCGGTATACAAAAAGGCTAATTCTTTCTTATGAGAAGCAATCCCAAAAAACCAAAATTTACTTTTTACTATAATGACACTCAGAAAAAAGGAAAATTTTGAGACGGTCAAACACAGGCAGCAAACTGATTTATCTCTAATCAGTTACAAATAAATGCCGATCTCATCGTTGCTCCTCCTTACTGATCCTCTTCGACTTTGGTGACTAAACTATGCCATGTGCACCAATGATACAATGAGACCTGAGTACAATCAGTATGGAAGAATAGCGGAGACAATGAGACTGGCAAAAGACTCAGCCTCCATTAAATTACACCTTAACGATCCATGTCAAAAATTCAGAAAAAGATGAAACCATATAGAAAAAATTTATAAAACAATGTTGTAATAAAAATTGAAAAATGAAAAATTTGAATTTTGATCCTCTTTGAATTATGAATAATAAAGCTTCTAAGATAAGCTGAAGAGAGAGTCAGACAAAGTTTGAAATGCAAAGAAACTCATCATCATCTATATATATATATATATATATAGTAGAAACTTAATTATTGGATCCAGAGGACG
This sequence comes from Anisolabis maritima, assembly GCA_010014785.2. Classification (NCBI taxonomy): domain Eukaryota; kingdom Metazoa; phylum Arthropoda; class Insecta; order Dermaptera; family Anisolabididae; genus Anisolabis; species Anisolabis maritima. Next base: position 6,648 of record JAAAKE020029304.1, on the reverse strand, counting down.
GCCAAATAATAAAAAAAATTTTTTAAAATGTTACTAGAATTTTATGAAACATATATAAAAGATGTACATACATATGCAAAAATTATGGAGCCTCAAAGCTTTAAAACTAGTCAGGTTTGAGTGATAATTATCACTTTCGTTTGCTTAATAATGTTTTTTTTGTCTGGGATAAAAAAGCCTGGCTTCTCGCATCTGAATAATTGAAGATCCTGAGACTGAGTTCAGCATTATCGAATTTCTATTTTACTATATATATCAAACAAAATGAAGAGTCAGTGCGAAATATTAAAATCACGATCTATTAAATTTCATTTAATTAAATATATCATCTGAATACTATAATCTCCTTTGTATTCATCGGTTTTCTAAACTATTAAATACTATAATTTCTAGAAAATAATACATATTAAAAAATTCCCCTCATTTTATTTGATAATTTTATTATATATATATAATATATTATATTTTTATTTTTTAGTATGGAATATGAAAACAAAGAAATTAGAATTAGATCTGCCTGGACATGGGGATGAAGTTTACGCTGTCGATTGGTCTCCAGATAGCAGATTCGTTGCCAGTGGGGGCAAAGACAAGGTTCTCAAATTGTAAGTGAAATATCTTTAAATGAAAATTAAATGCTTATTAATTTTGATATTTTTATACTTATATTAAAAATAATATTTCTTTTTAGATGGCAACATTAAAAATTTTTTTTTAAAACTATCACTATCAGTTTTGAATAAACGTTATATAAGTTTTACTTCCTCTTATAACACAATTAGGCAAAGTGTATTTCAATTTTTTGATAGTATTTTATGAGAAATATTTGAAGAAGAAAACTAAATATATATAAAATACTGATAGTATTTAAATGAAATATATTTTTTTTAAATGTTTTTTTTTTTTCAAAATCCGATCCATATTCTATCCTCATAGAATTTAACGTTTTTATTTATTTATTTATTTATTTCAGGCTAAGAAGTCTGCATAATATTCTAAGCAGTGGTTTATCACATTTCATTTTTATTTTTCTTATGAATAAAACTCAATTTTTCGAATTCTTGAATAAGATTCCAGTGATAAACGAAAAGGAGATTAGTTCGTTAGGGGAAACTTCGTTTTCAGAGGTAAAAATTATATGGCCAGAATAAGGAGACGTTCCTAAGTAAAGAAATTGAAAAACTCACGGTTACCAAAAAAGATACCGAGATATGACTATAAATATCCTATTTTTCCTTAATTTACTCTATCCTATAGGGCTACATTTTATTTAACTTTATCAACTGACTAGTTGAACTCTTTGAGTTCAGGAGATCTTAAATTTCTAATTAACTAATGATAATCGTTAGGTATTGTATCTCTTGATTTTGAACAATGAACATTTTTAAATTAAAAATTTTGACTTAAAACATTAGCAAAATTTTCTTTTTATCTAAAAAATTCAGGGCCGATTTTATTATTAAACTACCCTTCCGACTGCGACAACAAAATTATACCAGACGATTTGTTTGCACGCTCGATTAATATAGTTAAAGAAAGAAATTTTATTTTTCATATTTTTTTTGCTTATTGTTTATTAATTAAAATATTCTACACATTTTTAAAATTTTTAATTTGTTTATAATTGACTATATTAGACTATGCCTATAAATATGAATTTTTCCTTGTCTAGGGGTACCAGGTTCCCTTGCACTTGCCCTGAAAATATTAGTTAATTATTAATTAACTATAAAATAAGTCGCCATTCTTTTTTCAAAAATTTATTTTCCATTTGAATTTCTATTTGTCCAAATTCATTTTTATAATTTTAATATCATAAGATAGCTCATCATCTAAACAGGTGAGACGTTTCTCTAAATATTAATTATCTTTAAAAAATAATGTGATTTTTAAATTTCTTGAGTGCCATCAATCCAGCCAATCAAGACTCATAGCTTGCGGGAGTAAATGCGTAAAACTATATATCTTTACCAAATGCAAATATTTTCAAGTCACTTGGTAGAGAAACAAGAGATTAACTATAAAAACCAAGGGTCCAGAGTATTTTTCTTTTTTCTTGAAATTTTAAAAAAATATAAAATTGTCAAAATATTTTTTGAAAGGTTTTTTTTTTTTCAAAACTTATTAATATTATTAAATTGTATTTGATAATATCATATAATATCCAAACCGCAACAAAGCATTTTATATTAAAAAAAAAGAATAAAAAACTTTGGGAGCCAGGTTTGTCACCCGCTGAAGTTCACTATAATAAATAAAAAAGCAATGCATGCATCAGTTCTCTCAAAGATCTCTAAATATTAATAGATTTCGTTTAACTTTAGGTTAATAAAATGGGTTCAGACCTTTTTGATAAATAAAACAATTAATTGATCTAATTTAAAATATATAGAGCAATTTAATGAGGGAAAATAAAAAAGTACATCAATAAAGTAAGTCTCAAACTATTTTGGAATGGAACATTCTAGATCATTGATTAGATAAGTAATATATAAATTTTAAATAAAATCAAATTTTGAGAAAATTGCAAACTACTAAAAAAGTACTGAAATACTTTTGCATTGTTCAAAGTCAAACGAGATAATACTTAATTATCACGTTGTTCTTATAACTGCAGACAATAAAGAAATTAGCAAATTTTTTTAGGAAATTGATTGGTCACATTTTTCTTTGTAATAAGTATTTATTAAGATTAGTATTTATTCAATCCATACTTAATGTACTACTAAGATTTTGAGAAAAACTTATGATCCTTTTATTTTTAAAGAATTAATTTTATTTTAGAATTTTTAAAGGATATTTATAAAAGTACATCTACTACTACTCATCCCAATTTATATGTCTTGCTTTTATCAATGGTGATATCTACTCCTATTTTCAATGCTCTTCTGTCCGTTTTTCCATAAAAGACATATAATTCAAACCTCCAATAATCACCCGGAAGATATGGAGGAAGATAAGTTGAATCCACATAGAGTCCTTTGTTAGTTTGATAATAACCCTAAAAAAATATTTATTAATTACGTATTACTCTTATATATATATAACAAAATTAAAAATCACAAGATTTCCATTTCAAATTCAGCTAACCTCTGATCAAAGCCATTTATCGACAATCCATCAATAAATATACTTTTATTTATTATCTCTAACTTCTCCTCCTGTACATTGATTACTATTTTAATAACCATATATCTAACAATGGAGGAAGAAGCAGAATAGGCAGCCAGGTGAGAAGCCTCTACTCTCAAGTTTGAGTCGTTTCGGCTTTAATTTAATAAGAGATATGTGAAAAGGGAAGAGTAGCCTCTATCAAAATAAATTTTGGGAGTTTTATTTCAATAGAGGCTACCCTACTGACTTCCTTTTCTCATATCTCTGATCTGCGTACAGTCACCCATCTCATCGTGGAGATTTAATTTAATAATGCCATCATCGGTCTATTTAGAACTATAAATATTGTTACATTAGATATTATAGAAATATTTATATTTTTACATATTCAAGAAAAAATACATACAGTATGAATGAAACAAAGCAGTGAGTCAAAATTACAGAGTTGTAGGTTTGTTGTGTATTTAATATACAAATAATGCCAGCAATTTAGTAATAAGGGCTCACATACATACCTTTGTGCCCTTGTGCGTTTGTCGACTATCTCCACTCTGTTATATAGGATTTATATACAAGCATTATTTGTATATTAAATACAAACAAACCGACAACTCCGCAATTTTGACTCACTGCTTTATTTTATTCATACTGTATGTATTTTTTCTTGAATATGTAAAAATATAAATATTTCTATAATATCTAATGTAACAATGCTTGCAGCGCCAAATGGATTGAGGATGGTATTATTAAATTAAAGCCAAAGCGTCTCAAACTTGAGAGTTTTTTAATATTGTAGAGGCTTCTCTGGCAACCTTCTCCTTCCTTAATACAACAGTTACCTTACTACTTCATAACCATATATCTATTTGATCCTTTCATTCAACCTATTCTAGATAGGGTGTCTTGGTTTGAAGAGACGCTTTGTCAGCATCGATATATAGCCTACTCCTTCCATGGAGAGGAGGAGGATAGAATATCTCAACAACCAACTCTTCCTATAAAGTTGTCTGTCTATATGTAATGGTAATCTATGTTCTAACCAAAGTTAACACTTAGGAATTTCTATTCATTAAATTTTATTTAATGAAAAATCAGATTAGGACACAACAGGATCGGAGGCAATGCTAGTCGCATTTGTTACACTCTACTACTCCTCTAAAAAACCTACAAATAGAATTCATTAATTCTCAATTAGTAGTAAATCATAAATGGGTTATGTTTAATGGCTTCTCTAAATTTTATTAAGTTATCACTCTATTTTTAGAGTCAATTATTAATATGAATTATTAAAAATATAAAAAAATTAAATTAAATTAATTTTTAAAAATCTATTTTGGCATCTGTGGCCATTTAGACTATTTATATTAATTGGTACCGAATATAATATAAATAAATTTTTGTCGCTCCGGATAGGAAGCGAACCACCAATCTTTGGTACATGAAGCAAGACCTTTAGCTCTGCGACAGGGCATAACAGGTTTATTATCAGACAGGAATTAAAAATATTTATATTTTTGTTAACATGGGAACGAGATAAATAATTATTATCTGAATTTTAATCAAAATCCCTAGAACAAATTTTGAGAAAAACGAAAAAACCTAAAAAAAATACATCAGTAAAGTACTTAGCACTTTTTGGCCGATTTTATTCAAAAGATTCAAGGTGCAAGTGACGAGGGAACCTAGCTTAAATATTTCAGCCTCAAGCATTTTTTCGTTTTGAACACACACATGCCATTTGCGAGGACCATTTTTTTTTTAGACTCAGGAGACCTCAAAACGTGTATTTCCGTTGAAATTACATCGATTTTTTGCGATCGTAATACTTTCTCACTTTATATTAGATATATAGATAAGAGAATGTAAAAATAGAGGCTTAGAGCATACAGCATGTCGCCTGATGTCGTCTCAGTGGAAATCTTTAAGAAAAAGGAAACTTCCTCCATCTTTATTAAATTAGGAGTTTTGTTAGTGCATGTGGAGAGCCTGCCATGTCCCGAAAAGGCTGGAAATCATGAATTCAAGCCCCAGGGAGCCTACACTCCAATAACACCAACAAAAGGCTCACAATTTAAAAAACAACCGACAGACTGATTAGATTAGCATCTATTTTCGGAGCATTTAGTAGAAACTAATAGCTTATATCAACCCTAATACTTACTGCTTGAAAAGGACATTGTCTAGGGAGTTTAAAATCTTCAAACATCCCTTTCAAAAAATATTTTTCTTTTTTTATCATCTTACAACATCCCATTCTTTGATAACGCAGTGATCCGCTTTTCCAATTATTGGATTTCTTCTCCCAACTTTTTAATTCACACTAAAATGTATAATGTAGATTACTATCCGGTTTTGAAAATACGACTAAATTCCACAAATGATATGCCATAGACTTGCGTTTGGTTAGTAATTAATAATAGTAAAATAAAAGATGGATAAAGAAAAAGACCATACTTCCCAGTCATCTTCTTCTAAAATATCTTTTTTTAAAGTAAAATTTACTTTAAAATATCGTTTTCCTTCGTCATCAACATCAAGAAAAAAATAATGGGGTTGACCCATCTCAGCTGCAAATTCTTCAATTTCATATCTATCTATTATGATATCATACAATGCCTGAAATTATAAAAGAAATTAATTCAAATAATAATAACAAAGAGCTGTCAATAAAACACTTTAAAAAATTCATTAATCTGTTTGGATTTTTGATTCATTAACCAGAGTGCATGTTCATTTGTTTAATTTCCTCTATATAAATATAACAAAACCGAATGCTTGGTCAGCTATAGAGTCATGTATCGAAAAGCGTTTTCCATTAATATTTCAGTTAAAGAAATATAAATAATATTTATTATTAAATTAATTATAAAAAATTTTATTTCATGGGTAAAAAGGGGGATAATAAATAAAATTAAAAAAATTTCACGAAAACAGAATTAATTCTTATAAAAATTCTCATCCAACTTAATAGATTGCGATAAAAATTGGTCCAATAGGTGCCCTCCTAATTAATACCTCCATATGTTTTTTTTTTGATTGGCTCCAAATTTTAACACATTCAATCGTCGAAAGGCAAAGCCACATAGTTTTTTAAGATAAAATGCAATAATAAAAAATACTTTTTGAAAAATAATTTCTTTTTCATTGAACTCTTTTGTATGGCATCTGAAATTTAATTGTCCCCCCCCCCTTAACTCAATGGTTCTCAACATTGGGGTCGTACTTAGTCGTTAGGGGAAGGTAAATTAAAAAAAGCAATAGAGCAAAAGATAAATATTCTTGTAATAAACGGTACAAAAAGTAAATAAAAGTGATACAATTTGGCAAAGAGGTATGGAAGTCAAAAAGCCGCTGGCTGCCTTAACTATAATGTATAGAGTCTATACATATATACTATATATACTATACATATACTACTATACTATAGACCAGGGTTTCTTTTTGGTATGGCGACCTCATAATATTTACGAAAATTTTCTGGGACCCCATAAGCATTGCAGGCAAATATTTTTGAAATGTGTTTCCAGTTTTTAA
>JAAAKE020029293.1:0-10019 GCA_010014785.2 Anisolabis maritima | reverse complement strand
TGATCGCCAAGTAGTTGTGTAACAGTGAAACTTTGAAATAATAATAATGATATAATATTAATAATAATAAACGAATGCTATAAAATAAAAGTACTAAGTAATAATAGAAATAAATTTAAATAAATTGAGAGAGACAAATTATTAGTCACCAGGAACAAGCGTGTAGAATGATTGCAGTTCTTTTTTAAAAATGAGGTGGGAGAGTGAATAAATTCGTTAGTCACAAATGTTGGACAGAAGCAGAAACGTGATTATTGCATAAGTAATTCTTTATTGTTATTTATTATGTTATTGGGCTAAACTTCCACTTTCAACTTTTTTTTTTTTTAAAGTTCAGAAATAATTCTATTGAACACAAACATTTAAAATAGTGAACGAGGAGCGTCCGCAAAAAATTTTCAGGTGGAGGCAAAGCTAGGAGTCAAATAACACCTGCACCATTGAAAAAAATGAGATTAGTTATAAATACATAAAGTAAAAAAATCATAAATCGCCATCACTGATCTCAATCACTTTTGTGATTATATTAATAATTTGTGGAATTTTTTATTCGATACCAGGGGGAGGGAGAGCAGGTGCACTCTCTTGCCCCCACCCATGAATTGAAAAATTTTCAAAATATTAATTCTATTTTTCCTCTAATTTCCTTAAAATGTTATTTTTAGCAGGGAAAATTTCATTTCTAATCAACTCATTGGGCGTTTCTTTCTCGATATTGTAATAATAGTAAATATTTATTATTTTATATTTTTTATTATTACAGGAACGCCTTGCGGATAGGCAAATAAAAGGATAATTTTTTGGCAATGGAGCCTCTCTTATGGTTGCCTAATTATTAGGCGGAACATTCAAGAATTTGATTTTTTTAATCATTCAATTCCTGATTGATCATCTTTCAAATAATATATATAATTGATGGACTTAGGAAATGTCTGTCAAACCCATTTAATGGAATATGTTAATATTATGTTGTCATTATGTATGAATCAAGAAATGAAAGCTAATTGAGGTCTTAATGACTAGTATGAAATCAAACATTATAAAATAATAATTATAAATGATCAAAGGCGTAGGAGCTAGAGAAGCTTCGATCATTTTCTAATTCTAAATTCTAAAGTTTATATAAAAACATTAAAACTTTGATATTAAAATTATATTTTTTAATTTCTATTGTTTTAATTATAAAACTATTCTAGTATTGTAAAAGATGCCTGAAATTTTGAATGCCAGCACTGCTACATTAAAAATAATTACAAAAAAAAAAACCACAATATATATGATTATTAGAAAACTGAAATAATCAAAATATTCAATTTAAGAAATAAAATATAAATTTTTACTAAATATGAAAATTATAAATTGGTTTTCAAAACTCCCCCCCTCCCCCTCCCTTCCCTCCATTGTAGAGGATGTCATTTATAACTATGAATACAGATCTCGTAAAATTTAACAAAAAAATGGCCAGAGTAAGAAAATAAAAAAACTTTCTTAGATGAATGAAAATGATTCAAGCGAAAAAATTTTATATGGTAAAAATTATTGGAGCAGATTGTACACAACATAAAGTTTATAACGCCGATAAGAAATATATTTTCGTTGAAATTTTTTTTGGAAAAGAGAAAAATCTTGATTATTTTTTTTAATGGATTTTGTCAAGATAATCTTAATCAAGGGGCAGCCAAGAGAGAAGGAGGATCTTCCCCTCCAAATCACCTCGAATTGTCAAAATAAGACCTTAAGTCTAAAAAAACGCTTTAACGGTTAAAAAAATTCTAATTACTGGAAATTTTGTTGGGGTCTCTTTTTGAAAAAAAAAAAATTTGAGTTTTTTTTAACGAACTCCCCTCCCTTTAAAAAAAATGCCTAGCTATACTCCTGATTTTTATTTATTATAAAAATCTGATAAAGGAATGAATGAATCTAAGAGAAAAAAGATTATTAATTTTTAATTACCAACTGAATTTGTAATAGCCAAGTAATACTTGTTTTGATAAAATAACATGGACAAAAAAAGACCATCGGATTGTGAGAAAGTTTCGTTGCTTATTAATCAGTGATTATTTTCATTATATATGTATAACTTGTCGATTATCATCAGACATAATATTTCCATTTTTGGTTTTAATTAGTGTTAGAATCTGAAATTTGTCCCACGTTTTGTATAAAGCAAAATGTAAACAAGTAAGCGTGTTGACGTGTGAGCATGCAGTCGTGTAATTAATCATCTTTTATTTATATATTTTAAATAAAGTGTTTTCATAAGATCTTAAATATAGACAAAGGTCAGTGTTCTAAGCTGAGCAGAGAAGGCGCCCACCCGGCTAATAGGTTTCTATTGATAATCCATTCATTAGGAAAAATAATAATGATGCAAGCATTTATCTGCAAGATTAAAATTTGTTAAATAATTAAACAAATAATATTTTAAAATTTGTATTTAATTTTTTAATTTTTATAACATTGTTTACTTAGAGAAAACATTTTAAGCAAATTTTAAAATCTATAATATTGGTATTGTTGGACAGTAATAATCTTTGTTTTATTTAGTATTTTTTTTTGCGAGTATATTATTTTGCTGCTGGATCAAGTGAACCATCTGGACCCTGGGAGTCGAACCCGGGATCTCGGGGCATCGGTATGCTCCTTTGCAACAGACCACCGGACACCTCATCCTGTTTATCTAGATCTCCTGATAAAGTTAGTGAAAAATTCTTAAATAAAATCAGCAGCTATTTAATAAACAAAAAGGCCGACTCCAACGCCCTACTGTAAGCAGCAGAATGCTTTCACTGGGTCGTGGGGTTAAATTAAGTTAAATAGTTTTCAAAACCTAGTCATTTGAAATCACCCCCTCCTGAGGCCAGATGGTCACTTGATCTATTAAATAAAATTATCTCTAGTCCGATTCATGGCATATTTTGAATATTAATAACTGATTCAAAGGAATGGGTCTTGAAAACTATTTCATCTTTTTTTTTTTCATGGACGACTTTATTTTTCGACCTATAACAAGATAGCATAATTATAAATAAAAGATTTTTTGACATTAATCGTGGTTTATTTAATAATACAAAAAATAATATTTTCCACAGCCATAATCAGTGAAGGCATCTACCTGATGACAGCTGCAGAAAGAGTGGCCGAAACGTTTTATTATTTTATATTAGGTTGGGGAAAAAGAAATCCATTATTTTTTCGTTTATTAAACGTAGTTAGGATGGTTCGATTTGGGACAAATATGCACTACTACTTTGTTCTACAATTTGTCACCATTTTAAAAGCAATTTCATGATGCCTCTTTCATAAAAGCCCTGGTCCTTATTGGCAAAAAACTCGACTAAGCGATTTTCACAATCTTCTTTTGAGGATAATTTCTTATCACCAAGGAAGTTTTGCAATGACAAAAAATCGATTGTAATCGCTTGGTGCCAGGTCCGGACTATAAAGTGGATACATCAAAACTTCCCAACCAAGCTCCCAGAGTTTCTGCGAGTCACTAAACCTATATAGATGTATGTGACCTGGAGTTGTCCTGATCGAACGCAACTCCTATTAGCCAATTCTGATCGATCGCTAGCTTCAAACGGTCCAATTGTTGAAAGTCGAAGTCCGAAATTAGTGTTTGACTATATGGAAGCACTATCCACTCATAGTGGATGATTCCTTTCCAGTCCCACCAAACAGATAGAAACACCTTCCTCGCCGTTAATCCTGGTTTGGCCACCGTTTGAGCCGTTTTGTCCTGATTTGGCCACGATCGTTTTCGCACAATATTGTCATATGCAACCCATTTCTCATCCCCAGTCACCATCCGTTTTACAATGTTAAAGAAATGTGTTTTACGGAATGTCACTTTTCCAACGAGTATAAGTATGAAGCTATGCGGTCAATACATCACGAGATATATATCACTAGAGCCATCTAGCGAAAAAAATAATGGATTTCTTTTTCCCCAACCTATTATTAATATTATTTTTTGTATTACTAATTACTAAAATAAACCACGATTAATAAGAAAAAAATGTCTTTTATTTGTAATAACAATAATCATAAAAATTCTAAATTACCAAATCAAAGTATAGTATAATATTTGGGAAGTGATAAGCATCTCTTCCATTTAAGCTTGTCCTGACGAAGGTCATAGGTCGCGACCGAAACCTCAATACGTGTTTCTTAGCAATAAAGGATTGAGAGAAGAACCCAGCGTTTCTTTTTCCGCCTTTATCCCAACCTGGCTGTCACCCATCCAAAAACAAGTGCTAAATTATATTCCCACAATCCCCTTTTTTTAATTTTGGGAATTTATTTTGATATATAATTTTTTTTCTTTCATCATTTTATGAAGGAAATAAATTTTTGTCATAGATTCGGTTCCCAGGCGAAATAGCACAAAATATGCAAAAAGTACACTTCATCCTTAGTTTAATAATATATTGAACTTAGATTGACGTGTGCTGTAAACAAATTGTCCACCAGAAAATAATTTTAATGTATTATAAAATAATTTTCTTGACATTTGATTAAGCTTACGGGAAAATCATTCGCACTGAATGTGAATCATTAATTCTAAATTACTTCTTTAATGTGGCGTTTCGATACATAAGTGACCTCTTCAATTCGAAGGAGTGCAACAAAAACTTTTTAATAATTACATTAAAAATAATAATTATTATTATTATTAAATTTTATAAATTAAAGTAGGAGCGTATGACTTACTTTTATTAAGAAAAAAAAAAGGTTGTTTCTATTTTATTTAAACTTGTCAATAAATTATACCCAGTGCATATTAAAATTAGTGCTAGAGTAATTTTATTTTTAATGACTTTTGCAAAATTATTTTCGTTTATTTTTTTTTTTTTTTTACTAAGCTAATATCACTGTTTCTTTTTTATTATAAGCTTTTTCTTTCAAGATATAAATAGTGAAATAAAAAAGTTATATATAATCATTTTAATTTCTTTAATTCCAACATGTGAGAGAAATAGAAAATTGTTATTATAATTTAAAATTAGTTTTTTTGGTTTTATATCATTGTAACTTCTCAGCCGAAAGGAATAAAATTTTTTAATGAAATGTATTGAGAATGTAATCAATTCATCAATGACGTGGAGAGAGGGGAGTGGAAAAAAATTTTTTCATGATTCCTTTAGTCTAAGAGATGTGTGTGTGTGTGTGTGTGTTTGAAAACGTTATTACTTACTAAATGCTCTAAATTAAATAAAGTTAATGTTTCTAAGGGTCTGTACTTTTGAAAGAATTCAGAATTATCCAAAAAAATTAATACAACAGAAAAATATGATTTCAAGAATATATAATAATAAATTTGTATTTAGTATATTAGTATTATTATTAATTTTTATATTATTTTAAAAATATATATTCGTATGGAGACTCAATTTTGCAAACCCAAAAACCATATCCAATGAAATTCCATCCGTACACTCTTTGTGCCTAAAATAGTTGGTAACCTTAGTTATATTGGAATAGGGCTATTCAATCTATCTACTTTTTATTAAATTCTAGCTCATTGTGAGTTGTAGGAGGCCTCATCATTTAAATAAGGCAACATCAACAATATCAACTCATTAAATTACTTTTCTTATCTTAGATGGTTCAAGTTTTGCTATCAGCTGACCAATTTGGAATTGTCTTTTTTTTTTTATCATTTAAAGAAAGGTGATTAAATAAGGGGGTCATTGAGACTTTAGCAATCACTCGAAGCAAAAACAGCTAACCAGGGTACTAAATTTCTAAATTTATTTTAATAGAAAATGATCAATTTGAAATTCTTAATACCTTTTTCCGTTTCTAACTAATAAAAATCTCGAAATTACTATTGCAATAAATTAAATCTTTTTTATTTACTTGTTAGTTAAAAAAATTTTAGATTTCATAAAATTACCGCTATATCTGGATAATAAGTATAAGGAAATTATAATTTTTGGTTCGCAATATTATAGCCATAAATTACTATTGTTTTAAAATGATCTATCAAGTTATGACTTAATAAATTAAATGAGAGATATGAATAAAAAATTCGTTTTAAAAGTTTATAATTAATTATATTAATTCCAAAGTATTATTCATAGTTATACCAATGAAGATTTAATAAATACCTCATAAATTAGTAAAAAGTCTGAGTCTTAAATATTGACATTCATTTGATGTAATAAATTACAATTAGGATAAGATTCTTAAATTTAACAGTACAGTAAATCTATTTTAAAAAGATGATGTTTCTTGGTTATAGGACTATAATCGCTGGAAAAATATTTTCTGTCGGTTAATAAATTCTATTATTTATAATTACAATAATTTACAGTGATCTTAATACATTTAAATGAAGAAACCAAAACTACAAAAAAGTCATTTTCCCTTTATTAATTCCGAATTCCTCATTTTATTTTATTAATGTAAAATTGATCTAAAAACCCCCAAAAAGAAATTCTATTAATGATTTGGAAGCATTGTGATAATCGGAAGTTCCAATTTTTTAAGAGTTTTAAAAATGATTCTAACAATTTTGATTAAATGTTGCTCCAATTAAAACACATTAGACGGGATCTAACTTAAAACTGGGAGTCCATTAGATTAGCTATATTTATTGTAGACAAATAGATAGAAATGAATATAGTAGGAAAATATAGAGAAAGGAAATGAAGTAACTTCACGGGGTGCCAATAGATGGCTGCGGCCAGAGTTCGGCTGGGTTTGGGGTGTGTGTTTCAGCATGAAAACGGGTATATAAAGGGAAATTCCGGTAGCTGGCCCTAATCAGTCCAAATGAAATTATAAAATTTTCTCCTAATTGTATAGCGATAAAATTTGTAAATATTTAAGGTTCAGTCTTCCTCATGCAGTATTTATTAAACCATTATATATCTATGAAAATTACATAGGAACTAATATAATTAATTATAGCTTAATAGTTGTAATTTTTTTCTAAAGACTAATTATATTATTATTAAACTTAAGATTGAGTCATGTTTAGATTGAAAAACATATGGATTCTATAAATAATTTATTACTATTAAATTATAGAAAAATGTATTACTATTAAATTATAGAAAAATAAAAAATAATAATATCGTTGATTAATTTTCTTCATTTTAAAAAGATAACAGGAACTTTATGAAACATAAATTTTTAAATTGAGATAAAAATAATAGTAATTAAAATAAAAAATTTTTTTTTTCTTATCGTATGTATTTTAAATCTGTAAAAAGTCAATATTTTACAACAGCTCAATAGTAATGGGTAGGAGTGATTTTGAAGGAGTAAATAAAATTATGGAAGACCCATCAGCTGATAAAAATGCAATAACACATTTTATATGTTTTGGTGAACGTTCAAACTTTTCAAGGTTGATTTAAAAAAACAAAAAATACTTTGAAGTCACTTTGTTTATAGGTAAGTATAGAAAAAATTTTCACTTGAATAAAATAAACTTGTTAGTATATTTATAAGAGAACTCAAATGATAATAATTAGATTGAAATTAATCTAATTTACTATTAAAATTAGAGTATATAATCAATCTTTTCAATGAAAACATAAGTTAAATGAAATACATACATAATTAATTTTATTTATAAGCTATAATAAAAAAAAAAAAAAAACCTACAGAGAATTTTAATCAAAACTTCTTAATAGTGGTAGTAAATACTTAATTTGAAAAATTTTAAATAATGATTATAACATTTAAAATTTAAAATAGACTATGAGAGCAAAAAATTAATTTTTAGTTTGTAAATTGTTTGAGTAAAAAAAAATAAGGTTAAAGATAAAGACCCTATCAAGCAGAAAATATTCACTGGGAACTTACTCGATAAAGCATAGAGGGTTACTTAATACACGTTTTACAAAACATGAATAATAATATGATGAGTAAAAAATTTCCATTACGTTTAAATAACCCATTAATTAAATAAAAAAGTTAATTGGTTGTGTAATTTTATGAAAATTATCATGAATAGCAAAGATTTATCGAAGTCATACAAAATTTATAGTTATAAGATTTATTCGATGGTCAATAAATAGCCTTTTACTAAGTAAACTAAATGTCACTTTAAGTTCAATTGGTTTGATTTTTTTATGGTAACCTAACAGCTGCTCTATGCAAAAGGACAACAACACTATTGTTCTTATTACAGTGGTATGGCCTGACAATTTTGAAAAGAAATAAAGTCATTATACTAAGCAAAAAAATAGTTATTTAAAAGACGGTTTGCAAAAATAAATTCGTAATATTTAATCTGGAGAGTAGGCAACCAAATAAACTTTTTCACAATGAATCAATTTAACATCTTGGAGATTTACTTTTTTTTTTAGTATAATACCTCAAGTAAAATACAGTAAATCATAGGTGTCGATTTTGAAGGGATAGAAACAAGGGACCTTGGTTAAAATCTAGTAGTGCCAAAACTATTTTGGTTTTATAATAGAAAAAAAAGATTTTTAATTTGGAATTTGAACAATCTGAGGCTTACAAAATATTAATATTATTTAATTATATTCAAGATACAAATTATCTAGACATATTCTATATTTGAAATTTTAAAAAAATATACCTATTTTATCCTTATTCTATTTTTAGGATTATTTTGCATTATAATACAAATTCTTTTATTCCTTGGAAAAATAAGTGTTTTTCTGATTTGAGGTCATAAAATAATTTAATTTAAAGCTATTATTATTTATTATAATATTGACATTTTATCCAAAGAGGAAATAAGAGAAAAAATCTCAACATCGATTTTTTTTTTTGCGATCGCAATACTTTCTTACTATATAATAATATTTCGTATATAGGTAAGAGAAAGTAAAAAATTAAGGTAATCAAATTAAAACAAATTGAATTCTTTGCTATTCCAAGAATAACGAAAAAAGAATAAATATACGATCATGAAAAAAAAGTATCAGGTCGGAAATACAAATACAATAAAATTAAATACAAATACAACTACGGTCCAATGGAATGGAAAAAATTTGTTAAAAAAAATAGAATGAATGAAATATAAATAATCCATAAGTCAAAAATTCAAATAATTTACATATCCAAAATTGCTATTTTTTTTTACAATAATATTATCAAAAACAAAAAATTAAGTCGTATATTAAAAAAAAATATTTGTATTAAATGATCACATTTTAGAAATTAAAGAAAAAAAGGAATAAAACTGAAAATAAATAAATAAAAAAAAAAAAAAAAACTAAATAATAGAAAAATAGTTCATGCACATTTGACGTTAATCAAATGAATACCGTAAAACGAAATTGTTTTTATGTTATGTGCAATAAAATTAAAAAAAAAAATGAGTTTGCTTTAAATGAGAACCAAATACTATAAAACAAAATACACCGGCTGTTTGTGTTTGATAGTGGAACCAGAAAACTTTAATTTATTATACAACTAGTTGTTGTGTTGATAGCCTTAAGGGGTTGGAGGAGAGAAAGAACTTCTTTGAACGGGTTGGAAAAATACTTTCTTATAAAATAATCGTTAAATATATTCAAACACTTTATTGGATATTTTTTATTCATACTTAAATATGAATATATTTTACGACATGGGGGGCGCAAGACGTTTTGTTTCACTCAAAAATCCATATTGAATATTTGAATTTTATTTCTCTCTTAAAAATGAATTAATATTTTAGAAAATATTAATTTTTGATAATATTATATTAACAGGAAGTAGCACTCTGATCATTAAACCGAAAATATCAACTTATCTAAAAAAATATTTTCTTCCCCCCTATGAATTAGAGCAGCGGCTGCAAATCTTTCGGACCTTATAGACCATTAAATTCAGAATTTGAAATCCCGAAGACCACTAATATGAATTTTTTAAACAGATAAATACATTTATAAAATAATGATGAGAGAGCTTCTAATTTATCAATTTAGCATCTATTTAATATGTTATATTATCTATATATACGTATATTATTGGGTTGTTCGGAAAGTCATTTCGTTTTTTTTGGGGAACATGAAAGACAGTTTTCGTATAATGAATAA
>JAAAKE020029260.1:0-10019 GCA_010014785.2 Anisolabis maritima | reverse complement strand
TAATTTTGATGAGTAGAGATGGAATTTGATTATATTCTCACTTCTAAACCGGTAATTTGTAAATCGGTTAGAATTCCTGGGTTTAGCGCTACTTAAAGGTGCTCTATAGATTTCATGTTATTTTATTTTTCACAATTTTCTGATATTCATAAAAATTATAGGCTACTATAAATAAAAATTATATCCCTTTCATAAATATTAAAATGAAAATTTTATGGAAATAAACATTTAAGATATTGATTAAATTTTTTATGAATGAATATCATACAGATAAACAAACAAAAATATTTAAATTTAATTAATAATTTAAATATTTTATTTTATTTTCTTTTTTTCGATTTTATTTTTATTAGTCAAATTTTGATCGCTAGTTATACGATATGAAAATATGAATAATACATGTTAAATAAAAATTAATTCTTATTTATTTATGAATCACTCCGAACCACCTGACCTGGAATAGGCAGGCGGATCTGTGGCTTTTTTTGTTTTGCCTTCACCTGCGTTTATCAATTGCAAGCAGCAAAGTTCATCAAGTATGCGTCAGCTAAGAATAAGAAATCAATCATTCTCGCGAATGCCTTGCCAATGATCTAGCAAATATTGGCCAATTTTTCTCAAAAAAATGATATAATATTATAAATTATTGTGGGTTTTAATAATAAATTTTATAATTAGAATAAAAATCAAATAGTAAATGAAAATAAACTTAGGCAAATCAATATTTCTCTATTCATAAGTCTTGAAAGGTTTCTGCTGTACTTTAATCATAATAATTTTTTTGACTTTCTGGGATTTTTGGTGTCACGCGCTTTCATTGGATGTAATGTCCTTCAACTAGACTTGCATTTACTAAATTAACTTTTTTTTCATATAAGAAAAATGTAAAAATAAAATAAATTTGAAAATAGATGCTATTTTTTTTTTTTTTTTGAATAATTTGTTTTAATATATTCTAGAAAGGTGTCAGTTTGAAGCAGAAGTAAATTTCACATTATATGAAAATGAAAATTTTTTTTTTTTTTGAAGAAATACATAAGCCTTTTAATATATAATTTATTGATTAGAATAATAAAATTTTATAAATCCCTTTCGGCTTAGCAGAGAATAAAAAAACGTTAGATTGTCAGGTGATTTGTTGCGATTTTATTGTTGTAATCCAGTGGTTAAACATGAAGAGGGTTTGAAAGAAGAACAAATTTGTGTCCAAATGATCAAAAAATGCAATAAAGATAAAAAAAATATTCACATAGGCATATATTTTATATAAATATAATTTTCATGCCGAATAAAATCAAAAAATTCTTTTATTTGAGAAAGAAATATAGAACACAGGGAAAAATAACAAAGGGTGAACAAACAGTAGATAAAGAGAAAGGTTCGTTCCTAATATTAAATATAAATACCAAAAATACGATTAAATGAAGATCAAAAGATCCAAATATGTTCTCTAGAGATAGAAATACCTTTACATACATTGCTATGATACATGAGTAAATTAGGTGCTCAACCTGTGCACTCTTTTGTATATTATATAGATTTTTGCCCTGTCCCTTGGAGTACAGCTAGAGATCTGGCTTTAAGTACCAAAGGTCATTGGTTCTAAGGACGGAGTCTAAAATAGCCTCAGATGCCGAAAAAGACTTTAAAAAATATTTTGCCGTTTTCCTAAATAGAAGTCTAGAAAAAATTTTTAAGGAGCCCCCCTCCCCGCTTCTCCTTTGGTTCCCTACTGGTTTAATTCTTAATATTAGGAAATTTTATACACTGACTTTTTTTTCGAGCACTTGATTTAATTCAAAATTCTCCATTTTGCGAACCTCCTTTGGGGCACTTTGTGATCCCTGACACAATTTGTTAAACGCTGATATAAATAAAAAGGCAATTTTTACGAATTTCTAATTAAAAGAAATAAAAAAAGAATTTTAACTATATAAAGATTCCATTCAAAATAACTATTAATATATTTACAATAGACCTACATCTAGAAAAATTAATCAGGGAGGAAATAAAACAACCTAAAACCTAATCATTTCGGAGGGAGACCCAGTCTAATTTTTCGCATATAATACCCCCCTCCCCTCCCCCCCAAATAGTGTAAACTTGACACTTTCAGGAACCCAGCATCTCTGAATACGGCCCTGATCCCTTGTGAAAAGATTATTTCTTGATTTAGTATGCTTAATCATTTTTTTCGCTCAAAGAGTTATTTAGATATTTGAACCGAAATGAATGACCCGAGTTTTATTTTAGAATCGAATCGATTAGCCATTAATTCGTTGGTAATCAAGAATTGAGCTCAACTAATTCAATGTGTCAATTTGTTAGGTGAGGCGTGGCCTTCATTAAAACCTCCCTTCGGACAACTCGGATCTCGTTAACTAAAGCTTAATGCAATTTCAAAATGTCAATTATTATATGTTCAATAAGAAAATGATTCATTGTTAATTTAATCTTATTATATGTATTAATAAATATGATTAAATAATAAAGTTATTAATCAGTAGAATAGCCATGTTTCTTGTGTGAGGAAAGGGGCGTAAATAAGAATTCTTTCAATTTTAGATATAATAGAGAAGAAGAATTTTATTCGTCCGAGGTTTGAATTAGAGAAAGAATGATTAGTTAGCGAAATAAATTCTGAACACGTTCGTACATGTTCCCCTTAGAACTAATCCATGAAGATAAGAAAGATTTGATTTAATAGAATTAATTATCATTTTCTATTCACCAAATCAAAAACAAATCTCAACAAGGAGAATACAAATAAAATTTAATTAATCCCTAAATAGAGAGGCGTTCAAATGACCCTTGAAATCTCCCCTTGATTGCTATGTCTTTAATTTGAATTTGAGCTCGCTATTGGTTACTATAGATCAGTGCACTCCAAACTTTAATCCCCATGTGGATGCTTGATTTTTCATCTCTTTTCTAGTAAAACAATTGAAATTTTTTTGTTAAAAAATATTTTAAAATTCAAAACAATTTTTTATGTAAATTTATGAGCTTTCGGCGGCCCATGGAAATTTCAATTTTTGCATTTCAATTGTAAATTAATTAAAAAAAAAATACATATTTTGTGGGATTTAATTAGAATGAAAAATTTAAATATTGTCTTCTTAATTGAAATTTTTTTTTTTAATTTATTAAGGCCATAACCCATTTCTTAATTGAAATTCATTTGATGATCTTATTCAACCAAAATTTTTAATTATTTTAAATAAATTTTATTCCTCACTATAACTGTACTAATCATGAAACAAAAGTCTTCCTCTGCTCCAAGATGGAGTTATTTCATTTCCCATCTCTAACTCTTCCTAGCCCTGTCCTTTGGTGCAGAGGTTAAGTTCTTGCCTCATGTACCAAAGTAGTTCGCTTCCCTTTCTGAGTGACAAAAATTTATTTATATTATATTGTCTACCAATTGGTATAAATAAATACGGAGTCTAAATGGCCTAAGATACCGAAAAAGACTTTAAAAAACTGGCATTTCTATCTAGCTAACTACTTCTATATCTAATTTCACTGGGGCCTTTTTATCCAACCTTATTTATGGAAGGAAGGAGGTCCTTATTTGGGAAGGGTCTCTCCGACGTGCCGACAAGCCTACTCCTTGCCTCATTGGAAGGGAATCCTTCTTTACGTCCCGGGGGGTCACTTTAACTACCACTCCTCGTAGAGTTCCCTGTGGGCTCTATTGTGGTGAGTTCCAATGATCCATATTTGACATTATATTTGGTATTATTTTAGTGAAAAAAAATTACTATTCTCGAGGATTTCTGATTAAAAGGAGCAGTCAACTGAGGAGGTTGCTTAATGTAAAGTTTATTAAAAGAGATTGGATTTGATTCACCTATCATATAAATAGAGGATGGGAAAAATAGGGTTTTTATAAATTTTGTTAGAATATTAATAGTGCAGCAAGTCCAATAAAACTTTTTATAATTTGAAAAAAAAAACAGTGAATATCTAAATGCAAATTGTACCTTTAAAAAAAAAAAAGAAGATAAATTGAACGAAATAGGTTTTCAATTATTCAATAAAAATTATGTCTCAAGGAGGATGGAGGGCGAGTGAGAAAGAGAGAGGAGAGAATGGAAGAATCGTTGCCCTCATGAATCGAAACGAAGCTCTCCCCCAGGGGGGTGGGGAGCCCACCCGTCAGTCGATGCCAACGACGGCGACGACGGCGGTGGTGGAGAGACGGGGGGTGGAAGCACACCAGACGACGAGTATCGATCTGGCGGAAGCTGCGTCTGCAGCCCTCTTCCGTCTCACGACCACCACTCCGATTGTTGTTGTTGTTGTTGTGTATTGTTGCCTTAGCAAAAAGAGGAGGAGGGGAAACCAACCACCCCTCGCAAACAGATTAATCCCCTTTTCCTTGATTCACTCGAATACAATAACAATACAACTCAATCACGTTAACGAATCAAGGAAAGGGTCTTCTCTTAATTAGTGCGTTTACTAGCCGCTTTGTTTCTTTATTAGATAATTGATTAATCGTTAATTGAAATTTGGAAAATGCTTAATAAGGAGAAAATAATTTAAAAATTTTCAAACACCCTAATAAATTTAACTCAAGTTGATATTCATTTGCAAACCAGCTAATGAAATGATACTGTTTATAATTGAGAGAAGTAATAAAATTTGGGCATTTAAAAATATGTGAATTAAATGTACTAATAATATTATAACGAGAATAAAGTCAATAAATAATAATAATAAATAATAATTTTAATTTATATAATAATATAGATTGTTGATTAGATATTATATTTGAAATAATTATTAATTTTGATAATTCCCAGAACACATAGCATTCAATATCGGGGAAGGGAGGGGGAGGTCTAAGTTAATATGGTCCTTTCGGAGAGGAGGAAATACGAAATGGCCAGGAAATTTTCTTATTTTAAAGATGCTCGAGCCCTATGAACTCATTTTCTACAAAATCTGAAAAATACAAAGAAATAAATAACAAAAAAATACCAAAATTTCCGAAATTGAACACACAATTAAATATTGATTAATTTCTAATCACATTGTTCGCTTTTTGTTTGGGTTTTTACTTCTCCGCGGTCTACCTGAAACCTATTTCGATTTTCAAACAAAGAATTCTTCTCTTAGGTTTTCCTAGAAAATCAAAATTGAAGAGATACTTAAAGTAGTAACCACACATTCCTATATTTCCTCTACAAAAATAATCCTCTCCTCTTTAACAAAAATATGTCGCGAGGGGTATTAAATATTTTAAGTTATCTATAATATATTTATATAACAAAATAAAAATTTAATTCTTTCTTTATATTATATTAATAAATTTAATATATTATTAAAATAATTACAGTATTTAATTTTTTATTCAAGTTAGCTTTTGTTTCACATTTTCATATTATTATTCATCTTTTTTTTTAAATTAAATATAATTATTATTTTTTTCAGTATAATCTGATATTCATAAATATTTTATTAAGACCATTTTTTCTGGGCATTTCTTAAATATTCCTAGTTTATTCATTTCATCATTCAACCTAAATATATAAAATTTAATGGGAAAATACATAAATAAAGTTGAGATGAGTTTGTTAAAATAACCCTGCTGGCTAAATGCTTAAAAATTATTCATTTTAATAAAAAATATTAGTGTTTAAATATATTTGATTTTATAAACTTTATACGGTAATGAAAGTAGCCTTTATTTTTTAAAAAAGACAAAATTTCTATACATAAAAAAATTGGGAATGGATGAGTATAAAATGAATATTCATGTTGAGAACCGAAAAATTTGGGTCAAGTCGAAACAATATAAAGGATATTGTAGGACAGGCTGGTGGATATTATCTGAAGGATGAATAAAAATTGAGACAGTTTTCAAACCAAAATTTACTGGGACGAATACGCCACAGAGTGTCAACGTTTCGGAGTTCCATTAAGAGGTAAGTCGTTACTTCCATCTATTTATTGATGAAAGTCTTTAAGGTGGTCACTCTGCAGCGGAATTCGTCCCAGTAAATTTTAGCCTTCTTCTTTTTAATTCATCCTTCATGAAAAAATATTTATAGTAGATGCTAAACAATGAGGACTCTAAAAAATTAGATATTCCCATTTCGGACTTGAAATTAAAAAATAAAAAATAAAGGAATACGAAGAAAAAATCTAATAAAAAAAAAAGTTTTTTCATTTAAAAATTTTTCCAACTCACCCGTTTCCTCCTTCTTTTAAAAAAGCCAAGATCCGCTACTGTAATATATATATTTCATTATTTATATGAAGAAAGAAAGTGCAGAAGATTAATATAAGGATGAGGGCACCCAATGAATGAATTCTTATTCCAAAAGCCTTTTAAGGGTCTAGTGAAGACTATCATTGGGAAACTTGTTCCTTGCAGCCCTCATCCTTTTATTTATAAACATCGTGAGAACTGACATTAATTAAAGAGATCTCTCTGTATTTTTAATGTTCGTTCGAGAAATAATTTATAGTTTTCAATCATTTATAAAATAAATTTTCAAGATATTAATATTATAAATATTAAAAAAATAAAATTAAAACTGCAATCATGTAGGGAAATATTTTATTTTATACATATATTTGTTCATTAATTAGGTCTAGATATCGAAATGATATTTGTGAAATCTGCATAAAATTCTACGTCAAATATATATATATCAGAGAATAAATAAATTTTTTATTTTGACTCAAACAGACAGATTCAAAGAAAAAGATCTAAAATTTTCGGGTTCGGATCCCAGGCAGTCCGATGAAAATTTATTTAAATCAATTGGATGCCAATTGATATAAATAAATATGCCTGAATTATAAGTATCGTAATAAATTTAAACATGTATCGTTGAAAAGTCTATATGGCCTCAGATGCCGAAAAGACTAAAAAAAAAAAAACGGTTTCCGGCGAACAGACTTTTTTCTCGAGGACATCCCGACCCAACCGAGGTTCAGCACTACTAATGAAACTGCTGTTCTTTCTGGTGAGGT
This sequence comes from Anisolabis maritima, assembly GCA_010014785.2. Lineage (NCBI taxonomy): Eukaryota > Metazoa > Arthropoda > Insecta > Dermaptera > Anisolabididae > Anisolabis > Anisolabis maritima. Next base: position 3,026 of record JAAAKE020029260.1, on the reverse strand, counting down.
CATTTTTTTAAATTATTTTAATTTTATGTAATTTATTATTATTTATATCAAACTTAAAAAATGTATTCTACATTTAAATTACTTTTTAACATCTACCTTTATTCATTAATTTTATATTAAAAAAGGAATTAAATATTCTTTTTTAAAGAGGTGGGAGAGCGGAAACATAAGCCGTTTCTTTGGATTATCTTAGGCTTTTGGGTTAATATTTGATAAGTAATCTTAAAGAGGATAAGCCGCCAAAGCCAGGGGGTAACTTCAATATCACTAATTACTTCCGTATCCTGCATCAGACAGGCAACGCTTGCTCTGAGTCCTCTTTATCCTTTTTTGGAATGCATGTCTCCCTAGGGATCTATTTCTGAGCTTCCATTCATAGATGGTTTAGTTTTCTGACGAGTTTAAAAGCTTCATTCACCCCGTTTCTATTTACTTCATGTTGGAAAAATAAAAAAAAATAAAAAAGAAAACAAAAGGTCGAATATAAAAAGGATTTGAAGCGTCACCCCCTTAAATGAGAGGCACTAAGAAGGCTTTGAGTCATCACCCTCTTATCATCATGTCGTTTAAGAAATTTTTACAAATCGCATTTTTAAATCTAAATATTCGGTCCTGCATCCCTCTTGCGCTAATTTATAATAATTGAAAAATTAACTTAACTTTTAGCAAGCAAAATGGACGAATTAGGCGCTACAATTAGAATAGAATTAAAATGGCAAGTTATCTTAATTATTCCCATTGACATGCAAGTCAATGTGGAAATGCAATTCCACTTGTCTCACTTCAGGCGTCTTTATTCTTATAGAGCACACGAACAAATGAGGAGGATATATGTAAAAATAGAATTTATTCTAAAATTGGAAGTAAGATAAGATTCAATATAGAATTTATCTTATTAAACTATTAAAATAAACTCTATCATAAAGATGGTGATTTTGTAACTTGTCAATTTTCTACAAAGGCGGAACTAGGGTCTATTGAAGATTATGGAATTCGGGGAAAAAAATAGAATGAAATTTGAGGCTTAAAAGAGATAATCCAAAATGGGAAATTTTGGACAAATTAATCAAATAGGAATCAATAATTAATTCCCATTTGGTATCTTCTAGTTTAAGAACAAAAATACAATTTCTAAAGGGTGTATTTAGATTTAATTAAAGATTTGAGATAACCTTGAGGCAAATCTTAGTCAGTCTTCTTGAAGGAAGAAAATAATTAAAAAATGAATAATACAACTGTATTTTCCATTTAATAATTCTTTTATAAAGTCCTATATATATATTATTTAAAATTATTTTAAACTTGATCGAACGGATGCACTAACATTATTTAGAACCTCTTCAAAAAATTTTCATACAAAAAAAATACGTTTTAAGATCTCCTTAGACTAAAAAAATGGGTTTCGCAAAATGTGTGTGAGACTTGAGGCTGAAATTTTACATTTAAGTTAGGTACCCTTGTCGCATGCACCTCGAAAATTGACCAGTGGTAGTAGTACTAATGTGCAGTTTTTTCGATTTTCTTAAAATTCGTTCGATTTTGATTAAAATTCATAAAACAATTATTTATTAGATGATCTTTGAAATTTATTAATCCATATCCGCCCCAAAATTAGCCCCACAATATTGCCGCATTAATCAAACCCTCATTAACTGAATATACAAAAATTAATGAGAAAAAATATAAGTAATCCTCAAAAAATTTTTTCTTAAATTTAACCTATTATAAACACGTTAATTATGTATAAAACTTAGAAAATATAAGAAAATAAATGCTAGATGTTTGAATTCATTTATTCTTCGAGAAAAATAACACTACCGCATTAATCGAAGGATAACTGCTATTTAAAAAAAATTTAACGGGTCGGGATTTGAACTCATATCTTTTATTCATAAATACAGATAATGTCAAGATCTTTTATCTCTAGTCCACGATGTCTTCGTAAAAATCAAGTATTAATTACTTATACCCTAAATTAGAGGAATTTTTATCTAATATTCTATTTTGATTTGAACTTTTGAACTTTTAACATTGAAATATTTTTAGCTTCACGGAACAATGATGTATATTTATATATTTGTAGCACATCATAAACATTTTATTTATTTCCCATTGCTTAGGCTTAATTTTGTTTAAATTTTGAAAAGCATTTAGTTAATATTGAATATATATATATATATATAAAAGCTATTGCTCATTCTTATTTACATTATTTTATTCTGTATAGCTATAGTATTTTTTTTTTATATCATTTATTATTTGAAAAGAATTTTAGACAATTCAAATCCTTTTATATTGTATTCTAAATTAAATAAAGATACTTTATTTAATAAAACTCAGAATGAATCATTCAATGAGTAGCCATTGTGCGGTATGTAAAAGAAATGATTTAAAATTTAAATTAGAAGTGAAGATAAAATATTGGAAAAAGACTAAATATATAAATAACTAAATATCTACTTTGTGTGGAGGCTAGATGCGAAATCTGTCTCGTTAGAAAATGAAATTATAGCTTTTATATTATATTATAAAATATGTAAAGCTATTTTAGGTAAAGAATAAATCAATAAATGTTTATTCAGGAAAGTTAGAGATAGGAAATAATCAATTATATATCCTATTATTAAATAAATTAATTCCCTTATATTCTATTTTATATAGTAAGATTTTGAATGATAAATTATTGGATTAATAAAATTCATTAAAAAATATAATATAATTTTAAAAGAATACATGGAAATAGTTGATTAGTGGATGTCTTGGGCAAGGAAAATTTTTGGAAGCATAACCTAATATATTTTTACTTTCTCTTAACTATTATATATATAAGTATAGCACTTGCAGAAAAATTTGATGACGGGAAATACATGTTTTGAGATCACTTGAGTATAAAACATAAACCCGTTTGATTATCTGTGCGAACGAACAAAATATCCCATCAACGGAGTATGTAGAATTTAATCCCGATATTGAAAAATTAATGTTAAAATGACGTAATCCTAATTTCTTTGCACAACTTGACATAA
>JAAAKE020029238.1:0-10022 GCA_010014785.2 Anisolabis maritima | reverse complement strand
AGTAGTCGTAATGTGTCCTCTGTCTCGAGAAGGCTCCCGGGCAAGGAGAAGGAGGGGTGGCGGTCAGTGACTTCAAAATAAAATTTTTTTAAAATTTATCGTATATTCATTTTATTTATATTCATGGAAACTGGTCCACGGGGGTGATGGGGTCAGAGCTTTTTTTATAAATAAAAAATTTAAGCCTCTTGGAATTTATTTATTTTATTCTATAAATTAGTGATTTTAAATTTTTAAATTGACTACATTATAAAAATTTTATTTGCAATTGTGCGTCTGAAAAAATTTGACTTTGCACTTTAAAAAAATATAAAATATTCGTTCCGCCGCCCCTTTGTAGAAGATGAAATCTTGCACTGGCAGATTTATTATGTATTTGCAATGCTATAAATAGATTTTTCTATCTAGGATCAGCAACTCGTTACGCGAATCTGTCTTTTTTTAGATATTTATTATACAATCACGACTTACTTAATTATGAAAATCCTCTAGAAATAAACATATTTTTAAATAGAAAAAGATAAAAGAAAAATAAGTTAGATATCTAAGACGTATTGTGTTCGAAGCCTAAAGGTCTTAATACCTTAGACCAACCATTAATGGAGTAACTATCTTTTTTATTAAAAAAAATACTCATACATTCTTATAAAAAAATTAAAAATATATTTATTTCATTAAAATTAATGTATTGGCCCGCGCAAAATTTGAAAATAAACTAGTTATCAAGATGTCACAAAGTGTTCAACTTCAGTGTATTTCCCATTTGTGCCATTTAATTAAAATTTATTATTGATATACTCATAATGAGCACGACCTGTGTTCGAAACGTCGAAAGGAAGTTATTTTTTATTTTATCTCTTTGGTAGCTCCAGCAACCCTCTCTCTTCCATTCGAATTATCGCCATCACCAATACATTATTAATTGAATTGTGTCTTAATAATAACATTAAAAAAAATATTTTTAACCAATTTTTGGTTCCTGTAAAATTACCTCTCGATTGAAGTTTGATGGAGTAGGTGATGATCTTGGAGCAGAGATAAAGATAATGATCTAAAAGTCCGTTGTATTAACGACCAATTAATTTAAATAAATAAGGATTGAGGCTAAATTATAATTTTAAAAAAAATCATCTTTTTCTCTCTTATGAAGGAATACTGCGCTAAAAATAATAAATAAATAAAAGTGAAAATAAAATCCACCAAGTCTTTATTGTAGCTCAAATCAATTTTATTAGCCATGACTACATTAAAATAAGACAATTATCAGTATGAAATCTCAAATGTGAACCTTTAAAAATAATGATAATTTTTTTTATTTGTTTTGGCCGTTAATCTAGAACATCTATCATTACATTTTTTTTCTACTTTCTTGTAAACATACGAAGGGAAAGTATTGTAATCGTCCAAAAATTCGTTCTTGAGATTTTGTTTGCCCTTGACGTTTTGGACCTCTCTAAGTCTGAAAATACCATTAGTCGAATTATGTCTGTGTGTGTGTTAACACGAAAACCCTTTAATGTGGATCAACCAAATTTTGTCATGAAAATCGTATCTCTATCAACTTTTGGGCTATTTCCGGCAAGTGGTAATGTTCCACTACCTGTTTCTGTTTCTGGTGAAGTTGAAGTTTTTTAAAAACCCTGATAAATCACCTATACATGTGTTGTATATGAGAAAATTGAAGGGAGACCCGTTTTATTTAATATATAATTTAATTTAATTTCAAAGCCACATGTAGAAGTTTGCCGATCCCTGATCTTCTCCATTGGCTCAGTTTGCAAAAGAGCAATTTAACAATAAATATTTCTTTCGCGACAATGTCGTTAATTTTTTTTTTTGCGATTTTTTCAAGTAAGCGCATTCCTTTATTCATCAAACATGTTCTTTAGTATTCAGGCTTGTATCAAATGCACATGCATCAAGCATAAAAGATGAAAGAATGCAGAGATGAGATTTTTTTTCAAGATGCACCGACTGTCTTTTTGATTTGACAAGTCTCTCTTTGTAAAAGCCAACTTGGTAATATACAACTTAACATATGATCTCTTTCTTAGACAAGAAATGAGTTGAATAAGATATAGGACGAACAAAATATATAACTTAGTAAATATTGAGAGACGTCAATATACATCTTGATTAGTTTAAAAAATGTTTATACGTATTCAATCAATTGACAATCGTTTGCCATTCTTTTTGTTCTTTTTATAAGGAATAAATAAATTAATGGAATTAAATAATGCTCTTTCGCTGAATAATTCATTTTTATATCTGATATTAATATTTCTTTCCAAATTTCAAAAAATTTTTCTGACGGTCATTAGATTTTTTGTAATATAATAACGCGACTCATTAATATTATAATTTTAAGAAATTGCACAATATAATTACGTAGTAAAAAATATCGTGAGCTGAGATAATTTATAGTATAAGAAGAAAATAAATAATGTAAAATAGGTTGAATTGCTGAAAATATAATTCTTTAGTATTTTCTAGAGGGATAGTAATTTTTTTATCAACTACAAATTCAAATTCTTGAAATAAATAGGACATTGTCTCCGAAGTCCCCAACTTGATTAAATTATTTGGTCCCTTAGAGCAGTGGTCTCCAAAGTGGGCTATGAGTACCTAGGGCATATGCCAACAAAAATTTTCTATTCATAAAAATTAAATAATTAATTAAAGAATAGCAAATATTACTTTTTCTCGTAATTTAAACATCATCATTTTCTGCAATGATGGATATTAAAACCAAATAACGAAATAAATTAAACTTGAAACCAAACCTTTGTGTCGCAGAAGCCATCAAACCAGGATTTCCAGAAATTATGAAATAAATGCATGTCCATTGTTCACATTAAATATTGGAATAAATATGCATGTAATAATACCTAGATTGTTTTTATATGATGACATAAGGCTTATTTCCTCTTTAAAATATGCATCACAATAGATTTCTGCCCAATCAATTTTTTCTGTCTTAGGGGATCAAAAAAGTTTGGAGACCATTGCATGAAAGAAGGGCTTCCCAAACTTTTTTTTTTGACCATGGCTCTCTAAATCCTCAAAATTTCATGATCTCACAATTTAGAAAATTCGGAATATTTATTTGACGTGGTTTCATTATCTAGTTTCATCATCATTCATGTTCGCAAAAGTGGCATTATTTCCAATCAAACATTGCGACCAAATTTATTATTAACTAGCTAACCCGGCAATGCTTCGCTATTTCTAGATTTGAGTATATATATAGATAGCTTTTTATCGGGAAGAGATATGGCGGCAAAATCATCACAATTAATATTGAACATTAAGAAACTTACAAAACATTAAAAAACTGAACATTACGGAACTTCACAAAATTTAACCTTCCATTTTATAAAAGTCAGAATGTAAATAAATCCATTTGTCAAAACAACAGCATCTACCTATCGGATTTAATTCAAACCACCCTCTAAACAGAGTAGTCGGTTGAAAATAACTTTTTAACAGAAAGAAATATGGCGGTGAAATCATAATAGTTTTTGTGTCTATACATACATTATGCTTTTACGTAACTATAGAAACAGGTTCGGTTTGCTTAAATAAAAAATAAATAATAATAATAATAATAAAACATTTAGACCCATAACTTTCTACTGGTCAGATCGAGGATTTCAATAGCTTTAAACCTTCTCCGGACAACGCGGACATTTTGCAAAAAACCGCGTGTAAATAGGTCCAGTAGTTTTTTAGTCTATAGCGGACACACAAACAAAGAAACATTCATTTTTATATATATAGAAGATGAGCCTATGATATAAAAATTTTTAACTGAGATTGACTATCTGGTATATTTATATATCTCATTTTATTTTTAAATAGTTCATATCCCTCCTGGTATGTTTTGTGACCTCCTGGAGATAAAGCAAAAAAAATATTTGAGCCACGTTTTGGCCTTTATTGGGATCTTCAGGCTCAAATTTTTAGTTAAATGTAATATTAAAAAATCCCCTGGCCGTTAAAGTAGAAGTCTCGCTTCACCTTCCAAGTGTAAGATACTCGTTTCCCATCCTGAGCGATAAAATTTATTTATATCATTTTGACCAATTACTTTAAATAAATATGGATGGAGCCTATATGACTTCAGATGAGAAAAAGACTTAAGAAATAATTTTAGCAAATATTTCGGTTCGTTTAACACTATCAGTGCCAAAATAAAGGGACTCTATTTCTCACAAGTATGACTTAGGATCGAAAATATATTGAAATTGAATCAATTTTTTTTTCTAAATTTGATCAAATAAATTCCTAATACCTTCACTACTTATTATTCTTTGTAAAAAATAGCTCAACGAGTCGATTGCCGCGGCGGTCGTGCTGTATGCTCAGCCTAAATCTTTCTCTTTTGGTTTAACGGGTTGAGAGGTCGCTTGACGTGGACTTTGTACTAAACCCCTAAAGAAAAATTATCTTGCCATGTCCGGGAGTCGAACTCCGCGTCAGGCAAGTGATATCCTCTACATCGCCAAGAGGTCATACAAATAATATTAATATTATTATTGAAGAATCTAAAGAATTTCTTTCTTTTTATTTCCAAGAAACTAAACTCTAGATCCTTGATAACTCATAATTCTTCGATAAAATAAAAAATAAAAAAACACACCGATCAATAAAAATAAGGAAAAAATAATAAGGTATTACGCATAGGTTGTTTTCATTTCATAATCAATATTTTACGTCTTTATTATTATTATATATCGTTCAAAAAAAAAAAAAAAAAACGTCATATTCGAAAAAAAAAGGGGAGAATCATGAACTTTATAGGTCCTGAACAAAATCAAAACGAGGTATAAATATAAAAATTTCTATTTGAGCCTTTATATAGTAGCAACTTTCAATAGAAAAAATAAATATAATAAGTTAAGATAGCTACTATATTCTTCCGAAATATATGTCTCTGGAGTCGTAAGTGAATATTTTCTCTTCAATAGCTTGTGTGTGCGTAGGTTTTCCTTTGGATTGAAAGAGACGGGATTCCCGGAAAGCAGCCAGGTGATTAAAGAAAAAAAAATATTTTTATGTTGCCGACATTTCGAGAGTCTGCCACTCTCTTCCTCAGGGCTAAGAAAATTGTCTTATGTGCTGTTGATGTTAGCACTGATGAAGACGGACTCTTGAAACATCGGCAACAAAAAATAAATTTTTCTTTTTTAATCACCTGGCTGCTTTGCGGAAATCCCATCTCCATCAATCCAATATTTTAAATATTTATTCAAATAATTTAGGTTTTATCAGATTCAAATATTTTATTATATTTTTTATTATTATTAATTTTGAATTTTTTAAAATTATATTTAGTGTAAATTCACTTTCAGTTATAGTCGATAATATAGGGTCCATTTTGTTCCTGGCACAACCCGAGACAGGGGAAGGTTCTGTGGGGCTGGTCAGATAACTCAATCAATCTTCAGCTAGACATATTTATTCGATAAATACTTCGAACATAAAATTAACACTTTAGACATTAAATAAAATATAATTTCTTATTCTAATTAAATAAAATAAATTTCGTCTTTGTATCTTTTTTTATTTTCACGTGTACGTATTTTAAAGAAAGTATTGTAATCGTCGATCTCGAGATTTTGATGTTTCTTGACACTTTGGACCCCCCTGATTCCATTTTTCGAATTATGTCTGGGCCTGTGTATGTTCGTTAATACGATAACTCGAGCTCGCTTTCATGGAGATCAACCAAATTTTATATGCATGTATTACAGTAAAATCAAAGATTTTTTTCAACTTTTGGGCCATTTCCCGCAACTGGAAGTGGAACTTTACCTAAAGTGTTTCTCCAAAAATCATGGTAACTCACCTAGATGTATACGAGAAGAAGCCACTCCCGACTTATTTATTCCTTATATTTATCTTCAAAAAATCATCTCTTGTCCATTTCTGTTTTCAAATCCTCATAAGATTTGCACTCAAAACTGCTCTTTGTAATTACTACTATTACCATTAATCTTAATAATAATTTTAATAATATTTCTATAAGAAATTATAAAACTATATAATATACGTCGGAACATTTCCCCATGCGGGGCGCCCTACGATAATATCATAAACTCAATTTTCACCAGGGATCATTGCTTAAAATATATTTTTATAAATTGAAATCAATTCTTAAAATATAATGAATATTTAAATGATACTCAATATCCTGCAAGTCCTAATCACATCTCAGCCGGCTTGCTTGTTTATAAATACAATTTGTGTATACGAAAATGTTTTTTTTTTTTTAATCAAGCAGTTTCGTTTATTTCTTAATTAACAGGAATAAAATCTAAGAAGAAATGGGAAAACGTAGGACGAATCAAGTCGACAACATGAAACAAGAAAATGAATTAAGTTATTTATTTAATTAGATCCAATAAGAAATGGAAATAGGGATCAATGAAAAAATTCTATTCTAAAAAACAAAACAAAAAACATCTTGTACAATATTTTTTTTTATTTAGAAATAATTGGAACAAAAAGAAATACATATTTAATTGTCATTAGAGTTGACGAATTGGCAATTTTCTACTGAGGGTACATGGCGCCCTGAGGCCCTGGAGGGGGGGGATCAATCCGCTAGGACAGCACTCTTCCTCATCTGCCCCTAAACTCATAAAATGACACCATCAAACTGCCACTTTCTTTTATCTTTATCAAAAGTTGTTGAAAGTGGGATATTTATATCCGGATCTTAAATATAAAATTTCATAAAGATCCGCACAACAATAGCTCTATAAAGCAGGCCGCCATAAAGATAAATGCCTACAATTAATTCGTATTATTTATAAAAATTCTTGACATAATCACAATATGATTAGCGATTCAATTTTTGAAATTTTCTTTTATATTTAAATGGTTATTTTTTTTAACGATTAAGAGAGTTCTTCCAAGTGCTTGACTCTAATTATTCCAATTATTAAGGGTGAAAGTGATGCCTGACGCAGATGGGTCACTTCTCCTGCCTCCTTTGATGCGTTTTTGGGCCAAGAGAGTCGGAGTCAAGGGCCGACCTTAATTTCAACGAGAATTATATCCGGGAGCCAGAGAAAAGCCTAACAAAAAGAAATATCCCAATTTCAAATTAGCCTATATCTATCTAATCTAATAGAATAAAAGAGAAGGAAATCTGGACTAACTTTCTTTTGATATTACTATTATATTAATCCCGCTTTCGATATATCAATATAATATTTATTCGATGGATTACATAGATTTTCATTAATATTATTTTATATAATAATATTTTGATCTCTGAAATAATATTTAAGCATTTAATTAAAATTTATTAACTCGCATTTTGGAAAATAAATTAACTACAATCGAACTCGTTCTTCGAACGGATTTAGTGATTCATACTCTATTTAAAATTTATTTAGTATTGCAGGCGTGCATAGGAAGGGGAGGGGGCGACAGTCCACCGACTTCGCAGAGCGAGTGCTATTTTAGCCGCGTTATTAGATTTTGGCAAAAACTTGATAGCTGTGAACATTGACGTCACCCTGGAATTTTCATTTTGACTTATACATTCACTGATTTTATATAACCTCTAAAATATACACGGAATTTATATTTGATTTATTTTATAGACTTTATATTAATTTTTATTTTTGTTGATACATCTGATAAAAATTAATAATTTGTAATTGTATGAAGAAAAATTAAAAAAAAAAAATTGTAAACAAAATTTGTTGCGATGGCTTCAGGCCAAAAACCTCTAATAAAAAAAAAAAACTACAATCGTCCGCTCTGCCCCATGACGAGAATCCAGTACTTCAGAAATTTTAAATAGAGTATAGAGGTCATAGTGCTCACCCTACAAGTGAGAAGCCCCGGTTCGACTCCCAGCTGTCGCCAATTTTTCCAAATGAATTAATAAATTTTAATTAAATATTTTTTTTTATTGTTATCTTAAATTTTTTTTATCTTACCTTTGAAGTTTTTAGATGATATACTCAAGGTAGGAATTTATATTGATTACATTTGCCCGAGATCCCTTTCCGACTAGTTACGCCATTGAATAATAATGATTTTTAATTAACTCGACTTTCAGGAAATATTTTATTGCCTTCTCATAGATCATTACTCATGTCATTGATGTTTCTCTTATACAAAGAAAATATAAAATAGAGAGCATATATATTGATATATAGGCGACTTTAAACCGTTCATTTATTAAAACTTTGGTTTTGACAACCAAATAAAAATACATTAGTCAGATTAGAATGACATTTTTATGGAAAAGTGTCATTTTGTTAAAACGACATACTCTATTTTTATTTTAGATTATTATCTTTTTACTTTCATACTCAAAAGAATTTGGTAGAAGTGCTGATATTATCAGAAAATTATGAGGTATTTTGTTGTATGGTCTCCAAATTCAAAGAAAAACAGAAGGGACTATATTTTCATATTAATAATATTTGCTCATGGTGTTTAGATAAATGATGACTTTTATTAATATTAAATTTTTGATGCCTCTTCCTCCCTCTTTTTAAGCAGAAGCGAATAGCAAAAATTTTTTATATCTTATTTGGAGTTAGCTTTTATTTTTCTAAGTGGTCCATTTAAATATATTGCTTTTATATTTTTTTTTTTTAATGATGAGATAATTTTAATATATATTTTTCAAATCTAGACTTTGTAGTTTTTTTTCAGTGTTTGTTGGAATGCAGCAGGCGACGAAAACTTCTTCAATTTTGTTTTTGCAAAGATTTTTTTTTGTTTGCCAAGGGTGCACCCCACATCGTTTCGACATACCTAATGAAAAAAAATTTTGTAAAAAATATATACCTTTAATAAGAAGACGGATGGGTGGAAAATATGGACGAAAATAATTTTATAATTTATTCTATTATTATTATTATTATCATTATTAATTATTTGTTCATCTTAACAGTATTTTCGTCCTGATGATGAGCGTGTGGGCGTTCGAAACGTCGACGAGAATATATAGTATTATTTTGTTGGCTGCCTAGATTTCTTTCGAAATACATGATGTCTACGTTTTAAAACATCATAAAATGTCAAAAAAAAATCTTTTATAGTCAAGGTTCTGAAGAAGGTAGTAAGATACGCCGAAATGATGTGGGTGCATCCTTCATAAACCAAAAAAAAGTCTCTGCCAAGTGAAGTATTTTATTCATCTTTTTCGTCATTTTTTGCATTCCATCCAGCACTGAAAAAACTATTCTAGATTAGAAAATTTTTTTGTTTTCCTAGTTTTATTTATATATATAAATTTTTTTTTTGGAAATTTTGAGGTGATTTTTTATTTATAAGAGGGTGGGGGCGGCCACCCTGGACCCCCCTTGAATACGACATGTTTATAATTGAAATGGGAGTAATTTTATTAAATTTAAATAAATTTGTCTTAAACCGTGACAAATTGATTTGATACGGATAATTTATAAATATTAGAATAATAGAAAAATATTAAATCAAAAACAAGAGTTGAAACAAAAATTTCACTTTTATAAGATCGGATTTTCTTTTCTATTTGTTTTATTTTTTATATAAAACCAATTTATATCTAGCCGCGTATTATTTTGTAACGTCAACAACAACAAATTTATTTATCATTATTATGTTATCGTTATTATGTAAATTAGATGATGATCAAGGTAATATTAAAAAAAAAAAAATGGATTATTTCCAGTATAGATAAAAAAATAAATTTTTTTCCGTTTTGGTTTTATTTGTTTGTGGGAATTTTTTATCCAATTCTTGTGCGTAAAACATTTCGTAGAACAGGAAAATTTTTCAAATATCAACACGGAGGAACCTTCACTTGGCTAACAGACCCCAACTACGATTAAAAAATAAACATCCTTCCTCCTCTCTTCTAAAGATGTCTTTTTTTCCTGATAAAATATATTTATAATACTGACAATTGAAAAGATCTGGTGTGAGTAAAGACATCACACAAATTTCTCATACTTCATTTTAATTGTCCACAATTTTATTTTTATCTTAAATATAGAGTCTAAATC
>JAAAKE020029227.1:0-10022 GCA_010014785.2 Anisolabis maritima | reverse complement strand
ATGAAGGATTCTTTCTTACATTTTCACTTGGGGGTTGATCACGATTTAACATAACAAAATTATGCCAATTGGTGTCTAATTTGAGTGTAGAGCGATGTTGTCCTAAACCGTAGATATTATCTGATGGCAATTTGGCAGAAAGTTGAAGAAATTGATTGGAGAAGATGAAGGAGCCAACATTGAGGGCGTCGAATCTGGGAAAAATAATTAATATATATATATGGATTTTATTAATTGTAATTCACTAGATGATAGAAGATATATACAAGATAATTTAGTCACTTACATTGTTTCTCCAGTGCTTTTACGGACAACTTTGAATCCAGATTGGTCCACATCAAATTGAATATCGTAATCTTGGTTTTCAGCTGCTTCAGAAACAGTTGGAACTTCAGGCAAAGGACTCTCCCAATGATAATTTTCACTGTCGTCCAAAACCTTAAAAAATATTTAAGAAAATTATTAGCATCATGATTTATAAAAATTAATTATTAAAGGATTAATGTTTTATATTTAAAAACAATTTATTTTATTTGATCCAGTATTTAACACAACTCTAATATCTTGTAATTTTACTTTATATATTTAAAATAACATATTAAAATTTACCTTGACATGTAAACGTTGTTGAGTTTCAAATTGGACTTGAACTCGTATATTTGTGACTTCATCGGCGTAAACTGAAGGAGTCGTTCTTGTGAAGAGAACGTCAAAACCTGTGGCAGTGTCAATGGCTTCGGTGATTCGGTATCCAGGATGGGTGCTCGAGAAAAAGCACCATGGAACATCCAATGGATTGGCTGTTTCATTGATTCCCGATCTTTTCGATCTCGGAACCCAACAGCATTGGCGTGCATTGCAGGTATCTTCATTCGTCCCCTCTTCAGGGTGACAATCAAATTTCAAATCATCGGAAAGGTCTGTGCAAGAGTCCTTGGAAGAAAAAGAAGAATAAGGACGATTTATGATATTTGGGTGATTAATAAAAGCCCTTCGGTCTTGGGTGTCTAAATGGTTCAAATTCAAAGAGAATACTTGAGAGACTAGTAAAATTAGTGGTAAGAGAATCATCTTGTTATTCTCTCGTTTTAGTTTTACAACTTAATTATCAGACCCAACTTTATACAATATATATACCTAACAGATTATCAATGTTATCTTTTTTTTTTTTATTTAAATATAAATAAAGATTATGTCAAGAACACTTAATCAATCTGCAAGTTGTATTATCCTCATATATTTTTATTTAATTAATTGCGAAGTTAAAACAAAAAAAAAGATTAGACATTATTTAACGAATCTCAAGTATTATAACATAATACTTGAAAAATTATAATTAATTATTTAAGAATTAAATATTCCCTATTTTAAAAATTTATTTTAATCCATGCTATCCCTTTTTCTTTAAACCTTCAATCCTAAATCTTAAAAACACTAATTTCTTATTTTATATTAAAATTATTAACTAAAATAAATCGGGGAGGACCTCTCTTCGAATTTCACAGATACACATAAATATGTAGATCTTACCACGATTTTTTGAAAAACGCTGAAATTTTATATTTACTATTACTTTATTGATAAACTTTCTTTAGTTTTTTTTTCTCAATTTTTCAAAATTTCTCTTACGATTTTATTTAAATTCATAAAACAATTATTTATTACATGACTTTGACTTAACTTTACTTGAATGTTTTTAAATTTTTTGTGAATTTCTCTTAAACTATACTATTTTGATTAAATTGCTTATATATATATAATAAACTAGATAACCTTAAAAATATATTAATCATATTTTTTAACTTAAAATAGTGTGGGGCTCATTATTTAGGATTTTAAAAATCCCATTGAATAGATAGAAGAGACTCGTTGCTATGGTAACAAAATATACATATTTCTATTTATATGAATCAGATATAAATATTAAATTTTTTTTTAAATTGGCACAAAGCTTAGCCATCATGCCATGATACATTTTGTTACAATATATATATATGTATAGTTTAACAAAATTATATAATAATAATAATAGTAATAATAAAAATTAAATAATCGAAATTACAAGAGACCCTTATAGATCCATACCCAGAAGGAGTCTTCTGAACATCAAATTGTTAAATTTACATTTACCGATGATTTCTTTAGAATAAAAATAACCTACTCTTTTTTTTTTTTACATAGAATCATTTAATATAGTATATTTCTGTAGGAAAAATACAAGATCCAAAAGGCAAATCAATTTGAATTTACCAAGTAAACGGCTGATGAAATAAAGCTTACTTTGACTATGTAATATTCCTCGAAGAACTATAAAATTTTTAATTAGACTCGTTGAGACGGACGTCATATGATTAAAACAAATAAATTTTCTTGATGTTTCTCATCGAAATATTAAATTTTTTTGTTTAAATAACTTGACTTGGGACTCCCACTCCAACAATCCAATTACATATTTAGAGAAAACCCGAATAAAAGATATAAAATTTTTTTTTATTTGAAAACTAAAGCTTTTATGATACATTTTCAAATATTTGGTGTTATCAATATTTAATTTAAAGAAGCCTTTCGACTAAAATGGAAAATTCAAGACTAGTTCTTTCTAAAAAACAAAAGAGAATTTTTCTCAAAATATTAAGGAATTATTTAAAGAAAAATTTTTTTTGTAGCCAAAGTAAACAAAAGAAAAAAATGAAATTACAAACAGTTAAAAATTTTATCATTAGACAATGAATAAATAAATGCTTAATATTTTATTTATAGATAATGACTCAAGATCACGAATATCGTACAAATATGTGAATGACACCCACTTAAAAATTAGAGATTTTCAGCATCTTGATCCGTGAAATCAGCGCGTGTTTGGAGCATGGCTGCACCTACCTACCTATTGATACATACTCAACCTTGAAATATATAATGAAAAAATGAGATTAGATTCGTATAGTTGATGCTGGATATAAATATAGATGAGATGGGAGAAAATAAAACCAGCTCATATTAGGTCTACCTATCATCAATTTATTGCAAATATTCTTCAGCGAGTTTTCCTCTGACGAATTCTAGGATACAGCATTCTCAACTAAGTCCAAACAAATCATTTCTTTAGTCTACCCTCAAAGGCTCATTTTATTTGGAATGCGAAAAGATGACAATGCCTCAGGTGCTGCTTTTCGAACGACATTATTTTATACTAGTAATCAGTCAAAGGGGGTGGAAAAAAATAAAAACCACTCTTTTATTAATGAATATATATTTACTAAACTAAGTATGTGCTCTAACAAAACTTGTCAAGTTTATTCTTGATTGAATGCTGAATCCAACGATATATCGTTTACTAGAGTGGACCCCTTCAGACGGGTTGAAACTGGCGTCTCAACATGAGCACAGGTATTAATCAATTTATAACTCCTATACTAAGCGATATTTTCTAACGAAAATATTTCGTATTGAATGTTAAATCCAATGATGTCATTTACCGTGGTCTCCGTCAGAGGAGGCGAAACAGAAAATTTAACCCTTTTTGTAAAAACCACCTAAAAATCTACACTAAGCCCTAACCAAATTTGGTAAAAATATTCTTCAATAAATGCGGAATTTTAATTAATATTATATAGCAAATTTTTTTTTTTTTTTTTGTTGAAAAGGACAAATTTCGTTAGGGCACATATTAGTATAGAAGTTATAAATTAATTAAAACCTATGATCGTGTTGAGATGCCAGTTCCAACTCCATTCGAATAAACTTAGGGGCGGGAATTAATTTATACACCTAATATATAAATAAATTACTTTTTTAAATAATATTTTTTTAAGTCTTTTTCGGCATCGGAGGCCATTTAGACTCCGTCCTTATTTATTTATTAAATAATAATTAATTCTCAACCTTTTCTTTAATTTTTAAATAGACGAAAACAACAATTTTAAAAAATATAAATTTCACTTTTATCTAAGCAGTTCTACTAATAACAATATACAATTTGTCCCTAAATATAAATGTAATATATATATTTAGTAATCCAGCAAGCATTTTTGAAAATGGGTCAAAATAGATAAATAACATGGGTTGTTAACTAAATACCCGACCATGGTTATCTCATCTACAGCACCTCTACAGGAGTCATCTCGTAACACAATTTATTACATAGACATACTGCGCTCTTTTGTCAAATCATTATGGGAAAAATTCAGGAGAGAGAGAGTGATTATAATGGAAAATTTTAAATATAATATTAAGGTCAAATATGAGAATATAGTTGTCAGGGGCATTTTATGATCCCTAGGCACTTTTGCATAAAAACTGTATTTGTAAGCCCTTTCAATTTAGTGTCCATATTATTTAATTGTTAATATATTTACATTATTTTTGAATTTTTATACCTTAATACCCATTAATTTTCATAAATAATTAGGATTTTTTAAATAGTATCGAGGGTAAAAATTTTTTAAATAAATCTGGTTTAGCAACCACTCCTAGCGAACAAATTTATAACTAGTATAACCTCTAGCGGACAAAGCAACAAAATATATTTAAAATAAAAGCTAATACATATAAATCTTGGTGTTTTATTAATTATTTTAATACTATAAAAAATCATATATCAAAAAAGATTTTTCTATTTTATCTTTTTTTAATTTTAAATATATGCGGTTTAACAATCTCTCCTAGCGGACAAATTTCTAACCACTTTTCCGTCATCCATTGCTATGTTTATTTTTAGTCATATACATTTTTGGTTATTTTTTATCTTGGTTTTTCTATATTAATATATAATATAAAAAACATATATTTGTTTTATTTTAATATGTATCAGTGACGTTTATAAAATTGCTGCAATCATGGATGCAAACGGCAACGGCAAACGAGGTATTCCAAAATTACGGGATATATTTGCCCGTCAACGTCAAGATTCTGATAGTGGTCCCGATTGTCCTGATTTAGAATTCTATTACGATGATGCGGACACATTAGAAAATGAAATTTCAGAATTGTATAGTTATACAGAGCAACCAGAATATCAAATGAATTTACGAGCTTTTGAAGAAGTGATGCATGAATACAGTCATGTACCATATTGGATGAAATTAACTCAGTTAGAAAGGCGTTCTGTAGTTTTGAAATTATTAGATCAATTAGAAGTGTCTTGTAAAGTTTTACGCATGAAAGCAGCACGGTGTTTGTTATATCTCGCCCAGGGATGCTGGGCTGAAGTACAATCTGATGCCGAACAAATGCAATGGTCTAAACTTAACGTTAAACTTTTATATTCCTGCGGAATTTTCCCGGCGTTTGTTGAATTGTTAAATATTGAAATTGAGAATAGTACCGCGGCAACAACTGCATTACGAAAATTAGCTGTGAGTTTGGCAGATTCTACCGACCTACGAGTCATTTTGAGTGTGTTATATACTGTAATTGAAGTTTTAAGATCGTTTAAAGATAGTGAAGATGAATTAGAACAGAGTATGAATGAGACTTTTAAAAATGAACTCGGATTACCAATAGGAGATGAATTATTAGCAGTCAAATTGTTGGGAATGATTACGAGATTTTGTAGCGGTGCAGCACCCCATTTTCCTATGAAAAAAGTCCTACTTCTTCTTTGGAAAACGATTCTTCTTTCTCTTGGCGGAATGGATACACTCCGACAACTTAAAAAGGAATATCGCCTCAAAGCTGGTCTGACAGAAACTCAAGACACCATGGAAGTAGCTCGTACAATGCGTGCCTCTTCACCGCCAGCTAGTGCAGCTGACCTTTTAGAATCTCAAAATTTAAAAAGAAACAGCAGTAATCGACCGTTTCGTAGGAGTTTAATGAAGCAAAGTTCCTTAGATGAAACATTAGGGATGGAATTTGAAGCGAATGAACAATCAGAGGGTTACGTTCGTGATTATGAAGATCCAACTACAAGCGATGATCAACAAACACAACAAACTGAAGAGTTTCGACCTCCAAGTCCAAGACCAGGAACACCACCACCACCCACACCACCCGTAATTTGCCGTAATAAAGGCCTCCCATGGACGCCAAAAGCACGTCAAAAGGATTTAGATACATTTCTTGATAATACCAGAGTGAAATTCCTTGGATTCCCACTACAAGGTGATCGAGTGTCATTAGCCGGCTTGCCACAACCAATTCATGAAGGGGTCCAAGTGCTAAAAGACAACATGTATATTTCACTTGCGGAAGTTCAAATTCGTAATGAAGAAGCGATCGCACGGAATCCCATATCTACGCCTGAGCCGGAAGTTCTCTCCACGCCCGCTGAAATTTTATATCAAGGAATGTTACCTAATTTACCACAATACATGATTGCCTTATTAAAAATCCTGCTAGCAGCCGCGCCTACCTCAAAAGCTAAAACCGACTCTATTAACATAATGGCTGATGTTCTACCAGAAGAGATGCCAATGACGGTTCTACAATCGATGAAATTAGGGATTGATGTGAATCGTCATAAAGAGATTGTCGTCAAAGCAGTAGCGGGGATTCTTTTATTATTATTAAAACATTTCAAACTTAATCATATATATCAATTCGAATTTATGTCACAACATTTAGTGTTTGCCAATTGTATACCGCTAGTATTGAAATTTTTTAATCAAAATATCACAGCTTATGTTGGTTCTAAGAATGCAATTCCACTTCTTGATTTTCCAGCTTGTGTAGTCGGCGATCAACCGGAATTGACTACTGAAGGTTTAGAAGTCGGCGACGGGCAAAATTTCAACTGGCGTAATTTATTTAGTTGCATAAATTTATTACGTATTTTAAATAAATTAACAAAATGGAAACATTCAAGAATAATGATGTTGGTTGTTTTTAAATCCGCACCAATTCTAAAACGAACTTTAAAAGTTCGCCATGCAATGATGCAATTATATGTATTGAAATTATTAAAAATGCAAACCAAATATCTTGGCCGACAGTGGCGTAAATCAAATATGAAAACCATGTCGGCGATCTATCAAAAGGTGCGACATCGTTTAAACGACGATTGGGCATATGGTAACGATTTGGACGCAAGACCATGGGACTTCCAAGCGGAAGAGTGTGCACTTCGAGCTTGCGTCGACCATTTTAACACTCGACGATACAATACAGGAGCGAGTAGAGATCCTGATTTCGAACCAGGTGATCATTCAGCTTCTTCAGTACTCGGTCAACCCTTTGAGCTCACCGACTACTTCAAACAACATTACGAACTCTGGCTTCAACGTGAAGTTTTTGATACCTCTTTCGGACAATTTTATTAGGTCCATTGTGTGAAAAAAGAAAGTGATAAAGTGAGAGGGCAAAATTACTAAGATTTTTATTTAAAATTTCATTAGTTTATATTTTAAAAAATGAGATTATTTTTTTTTTTGATTATTCCAATCATATTTTGATATAAATTTCTTGTTTTATTTACTAATTAAAATAATATATTTTATCCGCTCTTTATGTTAAATTAGTATGTATTTATTCATTTTATCTACAAATTGTTTTATCCAAAACTAAAATTAAAAAAAAATTTCATTTTCTATACTATATATATATATATATATATATATTATTCAATATATATATATTGAATAATAAACCTTAATTTTAATTTATTTTCATATATTATCTACATGACGGAAAATTTTAAAATTTTTTTATACAATTATTCACACATTATTGTCTGGTGCCATTGAAATAATCAAAAAGAAAATGATCTCTTCACTAGCGAGCAAATGGGAATGGACATATTTAAATGGAAATTATTATTCTTCAAATAGATTTAAAATAAATTATTTTCAAATGCATTCATCTTCTCTACTTTTATATTATTTCGAACAAATGATATAACCTTTAAGTTGTCACTTACTCAAAATAATATAGATAAATATTCAGAAAAAAAAAATTATTTTTGATATCTATTGATTTTGTTTTAAATAATATTTATTTATACATTTATGTCCAGAGATTTAAACAATTATTTATTATAACTTGGTTGGATGAGAAAAATACCACTAACCTAGAAATCGGACCTGGGATTTCTGAATTAATATTTCTGGTAGAATAAGGATGTCCACCGAAAGGTGATTGGTATTTTTATATATCTAAATTCTAAGAAATAATTATTTGTATGTAGAAATAATATAATAAATGATTTTAAGATTTTTTTGAAAATATTTTATATTTATATTTTTTAACTACAACTTTTCGGCCATTTATATTTATTTCTTTTAAAATAATTAAACAAGTTGTTGCTTACTCAATGTGAGTGTTCTTCCTTTGAGAAGAATCACATCTTCGATCTTTTCAGAATAAGATCATAAAATTCGAAAAGTTCTATATTAATAATCACGTAAATAAAAAGAATTTTAAATATTTATTTTATTTCTATTAGAATATTTAGAAATTATTTTGTTGGTGAAAGAAGGAAATTATTACAATTAACAGAGATGAAATAAAAATATTTAATGATGTAAGAAAATAAATTGGACACACTATTTTTTGTTTTGTCTTAATAGATAACTAAAATAGTTTATTAAAACCAAAATTATATTTCATTTTGTTTTACCTATTATTAAATTTATTATTTTTGTAGCTATTGTAATAATCTCATAAGACGAAACAAATTTGATCAATATATTTTGAAACACATTGCACAATTATTTATTTTAAATTGCAGCTATGCAAAATTCTCTTACAAAAAATCGAACCTAGATCTTTACAAATCTAAAGGATTTGAAGATTCCGGTTTCCCAGTGGCGGAATTTTTTAGTGTATCTATATTAAATGTAAATAATAAATAATATATAATTTATCTCTGATGTTTTTAAAGCTAAATCCTAAGAATTTCTAAGAAATATAGGTATTTTTCAAGGTATCAAACTAATTATTTTAATGTCAATGAATATATAAAAAATTCAAATAGATTGATTGCAATAACAAATTTATTATATTATTAAATACTTTACTATTATTTCCTTCAAAAATAACTCAAAACCTTTTTATATAGCTTTTTTTATATTTCGATTTTAAAAATGCCTATACACATTTGTTCGCTAGTATATATTAAATATTATCTTCGAGCAAGCCATATATACCTATTTATGCTCTAAATGAAGATAAAAAAATTTTACTAAGCTGAAAATTATGAAGTTAACTGGATTGAAGAAGGGCGAGAAATGCATTTCATATCATCGTTTTAAAAACACTAGGAATCATTGACATTAGAAGGGAGACGAATTCCTCCATCGAAATAAAATGAGTCACGCCTTTTTCACTTCAGTGTGAAAGGCTTCATTGAATATGTGTTTTTTAATTATCGAATTTCCTTTCGCTTCTCTTCTAAAGTGAATGCTCATCATTATTAACTAATTAATTGTTGTTTATTAAATGAATGGATTAGTCTGACACTGCTTATTTCCGGATGAAACGTCGTTATAAATAAAAAAAAAATGACATGTATTTTCATTTCTCTACTTTCACTAGTTAATCTTCTTAGGATCGGTTGTTATATATATATATATAGCTAGCTAATCAGCCCTTAGAATATTAATTGGTAGTTAGCTAGCTATATATGGAATAACTGGTCATATTTTCGTCATCAGTTAATTTTAATAGATAAAATAATTCATAATGAAATTTTAATCTAATTAAAAAAATTTATTATTTTAATGAATAATAAATAGAAATTAATGCATTAACTAATTTAAATTTGTATTTTTTTTTTTATAATTTATTATTTATTTCTCTAAAAAATCCAACTTATTTTTAGCTTAGATATTGTTTTAAAGACACGGCCAAAAATTAGAAGGATTATCTGATTTTATATATGAATTTATTTATTAAAATAATACTCTCTCGGAGAGAAAAAATAAATATGTATCTCTTAATAACCTAATTAATTTGTTTGTATGGTTTTATTTTATGTATATATATCTTATATAATCATATATTGTTCTTAGTTTTTAGCTTTAAATATAGATTTTTATATTATTTTATCAATAAATTATTTATTTATTTAAAATGTATGCAAATGA
>JAAAKE020029226.1:0-27449 GCA_010014785.2 Anisolabis maritima | reverse complement strand
AGATTATCAATATTGACAATGTCAGTATCTTTAACCTCTCAGCCACGGGGGGGGGGGGGGAATAATTGAATTGTTTGAAGCCTATATGGCCTCAGATGCCGAAAAGGCTTAAAAAACAAAATACAATGTTTATCGTATCAAAACAACTGATTTTTAATTTCAAAGCAATATCAAATAATAAATAAATAATAATAAGTATATACACATATATTTTTTTCCTAAAAGCCAGAGCACAATTTTAGTAGGGTGAGGCTAAAAGAGCATTACCTTAAATTTATTTCACCTCTTGTTTAGAGATGTTTCCTTATTTAGAGAAAATTTTCATGGGAGCGATCGCCTTTCCTACGCCCCACCAAATATCTTAAAATTGCTTTACCATTGATGACCCGGCACGGAACTGAACTCACAAGGTCTAAAGCTAATTTTTAACAAAGGATTAATATAATCAATTTGAGGGCTGAATTAATTGATGTGAATTAATTTATTTTTATTGCTAGTAGTGGTTGAATTTTTAGTTTCAAGTATTTTCAGGTTTATTGAAATTGTATCACATTTTAGCCCGAATGAGCCCAAAATCATCTGACAAAAATCTCTCTCCTAAAGATTGTATTAATATAGTTGATTACCTATGTTAAGTGATTTCAAGGAGGGAATATAAGAAACAGAAAAACATTTTCCAATTCACGACCTAGTTTTATTTTTTTTAATATATAGTGAGAAGTTTGTCGGTGCCCTAAAGGTTATTTTGCTAATTTGAATTTAAATAAAAATCGTGAGGAAGAGGGTCATTTATTATTTGTAACATGTAACAAGTAAGCCTTTTTGTCATATTTGAGTTAATGATTTATAAAACTCAATGGTTTCTTAAAAACATCGATGTTTGAATTGAGTTGATTAAATTTGAAAATAGATAATTAAATAATTAATTCATTTGAAATGTTTTTTTACCAATGGTCCGAAATTGGAAAAAAGAGGAAACAATTCGAATTTTCTGAAGGTTGTCATTTAAAAATCTATATATGTATTGTCAAGGAAAATAACCCCCCTATCACTTCCGATAAAATCAAGTTGTTATCTCAAAGAACCTTCGAGTTATAGATTCAAAAACTTTTTCAGTTTTACTCTTCGCCCAGTGAGTAGTACATTTTATGCGTGTCTGGTAAGACAGTCATCATAAAAGTTAAATTTAAATTTTATTAAATGCAGATCATATTTTAACAATTACGAAATTTGTCCCCCATTACTATCATTATATAAACACCCTTATTCAACACCTACGGGTATAGTTTGGTACTATTTTTGAAAATTATCAGAGTTTATTAATGACCACAACAAAAGCCCTATGTTGCCCAGCTCTGAAATTATTCAATATAAACATCTTAAATATCCTAGAATAATATAACAAAAATTTGGCTGCTATTATTTCGTTTATTTCAGTTTATAATTTATTAAAATATTAAGCTGATAAAGAATTTTTTTCTTTTAAATTATTTTTTATATTTTCCTCATAATCATCATTGTACAATGGTGTATAAAGGGAGATATTGAATCTTTTTATTCAAGATAAACACGAATTATGTTATTATATTTTAAAAATTAAGAGAAATTTTTATTTTTAATAAATAATTTAATTTTAATATAACTAGAAAAGAAAAGACAACATCATCATTAACAGTATATTGGCACTGTAGACAGATCTACCAAAAGTTAATCAGTAGATATTTTCATATGTAGTTTAAATATATTCGTGAAGAGAAGGGTCGGTTATGTGATGGTCACATCAGTCATTTTATTATTCTTTAAATTAGATAAATCCTTAAAACAAATTGGCAAATTCATAAAAGAGAAGGTAATAAAAAAAAGTAAAAAATTTTTTATTTATTAATTATTATGCGTTTTCCAAGCTACGTATACCATAGGTAATATATAAACTCCATAAACTCCAGTTGTCTTTTTTTGTAAGTGAATTTATATGTAGAAAATGAGTAAATAAAAATAATAAAGACATTAATTACTTAAGATAAAGTGTAGTATTAAGTATATATATAAAAGTATATAGTACCTTTTTTTTTTTTTTTTTTTTTAATGTATTTTCAGAAACTCGTAATTATTTCAATACATTTAAGTCTTTCGGCAATTGAGGCTATTTAGACTCTATCCTTATTTATTTATATAAATTGATAGCCATTATAATATAAATAAATTTTTGTCGTCTAGGATGAGAAGCCACCCACTGACCTTTGGAAGGTGAGACGAGGCCTCTCTGTTTCAGACGATAGAGCTCTACATTTATATAAGTAAAAAGGTCAAATTAAATTTCGAACAGGTTAAATTAAAAAAGTTCATCACCCCTTCACCAACACCCCAAAAGAAAGTCTGCTTCAACACTAAAATTGACATAAAAATAATTTTTTCAGTCTTTTTAAATCTTTAATAGTTTCGAAATAAATTATAATTATTATCGCCAAATCCTCCGAATAGTGATTTTTTAAAATATATTTATTCATAATAAATTAGCTTGTTGATATAATAATAAAATAAATTAAATATTAATATTTATTTTTTTGTTTTAAGATAAATTTCTTCAAAACATAAACAAGGATAAATTATAACCCAAATGCCGGATGCGTTAAAAATTAATATCATTTAATTTTTTTTCCCGACTTTTTTGCCTTGGAGCGAAGTTTCGGAAAGCAAATAGACTCGTAGTGACCTCATCATTATTATACAATAACATATTTTAAATTTAATATCTATATTTCTCCCGGGCATTTTCAATATTCATTCAGGAATTTGATTTAATGAATGATGATGACGTTCGCGAGCAATTACGCGTCTCATTATATAAATTTTGTGCGAGAAATTTAGAGCCTCATTTGAGAAATGGAGTTCCCTCCCTCCAAATAATGGATGGAAATGTTTATTTTACTTGTTTACTAAATTTATATCCAAGTTGGAAAATCATATCTATATATATTGTAATTAAATAGTGAATAAAATCTGAAGTAATTTCAAAATGGAATATTGTTGTATATTGTCATAGACCCATATGTAAAATCTGGTGTTATTTAGACATTGGAAATCGTCGAAAATGATTGCAAATAAACTGTAAACATAATAATCTTAAAAATTACGATGTAGGAAAAGAGGTAGGAGGTGAAGAAATAAAGATATGGTGGACCTCACTGAAGATCTTAGAAGGTCGTAGGTTTCCCACCTCTAATCTATGATATTATCAATCAATATATCATACATATATGAAAATATGTTAATAATTGAAATTTGGGACTCCGTCCACGAGAACGAACTAGAATACGCAATGAAGACAGGGCAGCCATTATACTTAAATCAAAGAATTTAGCTGTAAAATTTTGTAATAACCCTGAACTCCAAAAAGAGAAGGGCAAATCTCATGTAAATAAATAAATAAATATAAAAATATGTTAGATGATTGAGCATGAAAAAGTTAATGAATGAAATTTAATTTTAATTGAGAATTATAAAAGACCATATTTAAACGATGAATGTATTAAAAAACTCATGTATCGTTAATGTTTATAGTATAAGTCTAGAATATTATGAAAATTTAGGTTTTTTTTTTGTATAGATTATTCACATAAATACTTTATTGGTCAGTCAGTTCGTTATTAATCATTTAATTGGAATATCTAAGTAGATTTTAGAAAATGAAAAAAACTCGTGTTTGGGAATGGTGATGATTGATAACTCATCATAAATAAAATTTTTTTTTAAATTGTCTAAAAATACAAGAGAATTTATTTTATATTAAATAAATATATTAAAATGAGTGCAATGTTTACTTGAACAACTCTACCGTTTTGTGGTAAGAGATTAATTAAGTGGAACTCTAGGACGAGTTTATTTTTTTGGAGTTTAATCGGGGAATGTATACTAAAACTTTGAATCTGATTGACGATTAACTTGAATTGCTGGAGGGTTTAAATCTCTAAGTTATTTAAAAAAAAAAAAAAAAACTTAACTATCACGTATTATTTGCCTTTCAATTTAAGGAAAAAGTAATTATTATCATTTTTTAAGAATTCCTTAATTCCTCATATTGTTTTTTTTTTTTTTTTTTTATAAGTATATAAATATTTTCATATATTATTATATTTAAAAAAATAAATACTTTTTATTTAAAATAGCTATTATTTTTTTTTCGAAAATTAATATTCATTTTTCAAGACCACTTTTTTACTTGAATGACCTATCAATCATTATGTAATCATTTCTGTTTTAAAAGTGTGATTTAAACTTCTGGAATTCCTTACAATAAAAAGAATTATTTATTTAACTCTCCGCCTGGTCCATACTAGGATTTTCATTTCCTGGGTTTTTGTAATTCCAGGATAAAAGCTAACTTCTTCCTGTCCCGAGAGAAAACCCCTAGCTCATATTAACGGGGAATTAGGCTTATATAAATAATTATGACTGGTTAAAATGTATCAATTTTATACTCAATTTTTTTTTTGGGTTATTATAATGGTTCCTCGAATAGAAGAGTTATTTAACCATAAATATAATTTTTTTTTAAGCGGTTTTGGTTAAATCATGAAATCTAACACCTGAGATTCGTTGCCTTGTCCTATTTGTGAATTTTTTTATATAACTTATATGCGTATAAATGTTTATATTCCACCTTCAAGGAGGTAATATTGTGATGTTTTAGATAAGGACCAACATTTTCACTAGATATTAGAAATTTGAAATGAAATATGCATTTACATGAAAGTAGAAAATCCAGAAGAATTGTCCTAAGTAAATATTTGGTAAAGTGACAGGTTGATCGATCTGTACGAAAATTAATATTCACCTTCTTTTTTTTTTTTTTTGTTTACATATTCTTATCATGCTTTTCATGCTAATTTTGTTTATGAAAAAAAATTTCTTTTCCGGTTAACAAGCATATAAGAGTTGAAAAATAATAAATGATTATTGTCACAACTATTGAGTCTTTAGAATGATTAATTTTTAACAAGAAACTCTGGATTAAAATCCTGGCAGAAAGAGAAAACAGGAGAGGTTTTTATTATTTAAGTAATTCTGATTGAAAAACTAAGAATGACCTAGTTAATAAAAGTATAATATTTTCAATTTTTCCTATCATAATAGAGCGATAAGCAAATTATCGAGTTGTGAAAATGGTGAGAGAAATTCCGGCTTTTTGAAAAAGGAAAAGAATGCAATAAAAATTTTATGCAATGGATTTTCTAAGTTCGTTTTTATAATATTACTTTTTATTATTAAGAAAAATGAATTTTTCAAAAAGAGTAAATACAAAATCCGAGTTCTGGACACAAAAATAGTGACCGCCAAATTTCAGTGATATTGGACAAGATGTTTAGTAAATAAATCAGTCCATGCGACGAACCCACCTAAATTTTTCTTGATTCCATTCCGGATGGATAAAGTGAGGATAGAAGCAAAAGAGATCAAGGGTGAAGGATTAAGATTATAAAGAACGATCATCACTCGAAAAGAAATAAATTACTTTATTGTTTCTAATTGATTAACTTTCAATTTTTGCATCTCAATTATCTTACATTTATTCTTCTTTATAAAAGAAATATTTAATTTCCCTTTTAATTTTCCCCTTAATTAAATATTATTATATATTCATAAAAATAAAAAGATAATAAATAATTAACTGACAAAGCAACTCTTTATAATAGATGATAGGAGAATTCGCAAAAACAGACTTGACTCTTATGCCAAAATTTTAGACAACCATTTGGAACAAAAGGTGATCATTAATCACCACTGTCTGCCTGTCATTCACTTTTAGTTCAATTGAATTTCTTTCTTCCATTGATTTTCTTCCATAATAAGATTATTTCTATTATCCTTTTTTTTTTTTGCCTATTTTATTCTTCATTCATTAATTTATTATTTACAAAAATAGATCAAAATATAGTTTTAAAAACTTTCTCCTTATTGAAAATGTCTAAATAAAAATAAAAGAATCATTAGCATTGAAAATTATTTTGCATACAAATTTCAAAATAGATTGAATGAATAAGAAATTTTTATGAGTCTTCAAATTATTTTATTCTTAAGGTCATTTTCTTTGTAATGTTATTTTCCTTTATAGAAACAAGTTGTACATATTAATAATACTTTCAAAGATAAAATATATATGCAATACATATGCAGTTTTTAAATTTAGATATATATTTAAAATAATATAAATTATGTACAATACTTAGAGTTTCGTCAGGAGCTCACACCTGGAGAGAACGTGTGTTTCCGACCACAAATAACATGACTAGCATTTCTTCTCTTATTTTATATGCCACTCTTTATTTCTTCTATCAAATGATAGGCCTAATTAGTCCTTTTATCTGTCGTATTTTATTAAATGCCGAATAGGTATTTTAAATTTATTTAATTTAATATTTTTAATTAAGTCAAAGAAAAAGATTTAGGTTTAATAAGTCAGAGTTTTTCAGAATATGTACCCCATCGTCTTAGAGAGGAGGGGGAGGGGGGAAGCGCCAACAAAGCGGCGGCAAAGAAAATTCCGGACTTCTAAAGACCATCATGAAATGAAATTTGGGAATTAATTGATTATTATTTTATTTTAAATAAAAATTAACAAAGGAGTTCAGAAATATGCCGTGTATTAATAGATCTATAAAATTTCTGTTTATTAAATAAAATCTTAATTTTAAAAATTCCAGGAATAAGCGATAACCTCTGAACTACGGAAGCCCATTATATGTAAATGTCATACATTAAACATCTAAATATAAAATATTTATTGATATGTATTATGAATATTGATATATATTATAGTAAATCTTTCTATTGGTCTATAGTAAGTCCTAGTTTTAAATGACTTCTGAATAAATTTATATAAATTGGAAGTAATCTCTTTAATGAAAAATTACTCAAAACAAAAAAGCAATAAGATAAATGTACAAAAAGATACAATTGAAAGTGTGATAAAATAAAATTATTTTTCTAATTATAATTCTCCTTTTTACTTTCTTTTATATATATAATGTAGGGAAAGTAGTGTTATTGCGTAAAAATTCGATGTTGGAATTTGATTTGAGGTTCCCTTGGTTTAAAAAAATGGATCTTGCAAAAAATGGCCTATCAGACTGTGTCAAGAAAGAAACCTAAAAACGAAAAAGTTTAAGCTTAATATTTAAGCTAGGTACTTTGACAAGATGGTTTTCACTAAAATTGACCAAACCGTTCTGGTTTAGTGATGTCCTTTTTTTACTTTTATCAATTTTCTCAAAATTCTCAAACGATTTGGATTAAAATTAAAATATTAATTATTTTTTTAGATGATCTTTGAAATATATTACTTATTATTTGCTTAAAAATAATTTGGGTCCCACTTTATTTTTTTGGGTCTTTAGGTTTTTTGTTTTTCTCTTAAATCAGTCTAATGATTTTGATTAAATTGACTGTAATTATAAATTATATAATTTTTTTCTGCTCAAAATAGTGTGAAGCTTTCATTTTGAGGTTTTAAGCAATCTATAGAAAAGATAGGATAATTCATTTCTATGGTAACAAAATACAAATATCTTTTTAAATCCTATGTTTGTTAACAAACAAGATTTAATTTCTAATAAAAATTTTTTTATATTTATAAAGACTGCGTACGAGTTATATAGGGGAGTGGAAAAAGTTCTGGTACCATTATTTACCTCTTCGGTGCTGATATTCTATTATAAAGAAAAAATATGTCAACACGAAAAATCTGGGATTTACAGCATGTCAAATAATTTGTACTTGCCTGACTATATAAGTTGTGTGAAGTGCTATTTCACACCAGATTGTTTATTCAGCTTTCCAATGAGACCTAGCCTAAATCACCTCTTTGTATAGAGATATTCTTGAAAGTTTTAAAAAAATAATTTGGAGTAAAAAAGCGGAATAAATTAGAGGATTTATTGAAAATTTTCATTTCTTGCCTGAAACAAAGCTTAGATTAGTTTGTGCCCTTTTGTACTTTGTTAGGAAATCAATAGAATGAAATCTCTAAGACCCATTGATGGTCTTTACAACGATCCTAGATAATGACTTTCTATTGTTTCAAAAGGATGAATGAGTCTTTTCACTTGTTCATGGCATCTTCATCTACCCCATAAATGTCACCGTAAGGAATGGGTCATCCCCTCCTCCATAAACCCAGAAAACGGTAGATAATGACAGATGAGGAACAGCTCAATAAAAAGTCAGCGAGTGACGTTAGTTAACTCGATCGTTCGTTCGTTCGTTCTTCGAACAATTTTCGTGTTTGTGTGTGTGTGAAGCAAATGAGTTCGCGTGACGTTAATCATAGATTGGACGAGAATGTCAATCATCATCATCAGGAAGAAGAGCTCTCGAATAACTAACCAACCTACATCTATTTATTCAATGTCAAAAAATGATTGGATAGAATCGTTTTAAGGGAAGATCAGACGGATCAGGATTTGTTTATATTAGTGAGACAAGGTCTTCTTCTTTGGTGGTCTTGGTTTCTCATAGAAATTTAGTATAAAATAATAATCAGGATTGTTAAATCATTTTATTTAATTATATTTTTTAAATGGGAATTATAAAAATATGGATTTTTTAATTACAGGATGAAGAAGCCATTCTTGTGAATTTAATTATCGTTATCGATCGGTATCGCTGTCATGACTGACTAGGCCAAGCATTATGGGGAGCACCATATAGAAAAAATTTCAAATCCAAGATAACATTTTTTGCAATTTTCTAGGCCTCCACTAAAACATTTCTACAATGTAAAAAAATCTGCATCCGTCCCCGCTGGAGAGACTCACTTAGGGCAGTAATGGCCCATAGTGATACCACTTGGGCTTCTGGGGGTGAGATTATTTCCCACTTTCCTACCCCAGGAGGAGACTTCTGGCAGAGTTGGAAATAAATGTCAAGCCGGATTCGAACCCGAGAGGTTTTGCAACACTAGATCCCTAATTCGCAGCTTATCCGTCTTAGCCATTGCCCCCCCTTTAAAAATAATTTAAATTACATCTTTACATAGTAAAATTTGGGTTCTTCCTTTCTCTTATTATATTAGATTTTTCCCCATCCAAAAATAAAAATAAAAAAGGAAAGAGAGAGGAAGTCAGCCATTAAGTGTAGCCTCTATCGAGATAAAACTGATAAAAATATGAAATGTTTCGGCTTTAATTAATACCAACATCAGTTACTAGAGAGTGCATCCAGACTCAATGCTTTAGTCACTGAGTTACCTATAGACTTGCTGTATATTTTAATGTACAAATATATATGTAAAATATAGAATATGAACCTAGATCTAATTATGATCATCAGCTTTTATAGGGCATAGTTTTCAGAATGTATATGATTTTTTATTTTATTTTGATAGAAGCTGATTTTCTCTGATTTCACATATTTTTAATCTACGGACATCCACCTATCTCGTCTTTAAAAATAATTATTCGGATACTTTCCTAGAAGTTTATATTTTATTTTTACAAATACTTTAGAGAATTCATGAAGATAAATAAATATAATTGTTGTATTTGCTTATGGCCTTTTCGAAGCATTGCTCTGGATCTCCTCTAGAGTGGACCAAGCATGCGCAGTTATTAAATTTTTAATAGATAATCAACTGCGCATGCGTGGTTAAAGCAGATCCAGAACAATGCTTCGAAAATTCTTTTAGTAAAAGTTTAAAATCATTACACTTTTTTTACTTTGATTTACTGTACTACTAAGCCCTAGAAGCCCTGGATTCCCTAAGAATATTTTTTTTAATCTAGTTTTTTTATCACCCAAAACATTTATAATTTTAGAAAGCTAGAATTCCTTTCCCATCTCGAGGTTTAGGCAAGTTTTACTTTTACTCTAAAACAATAAGTCTTACTTAATTTTATTTATTATATTTATTAATAGTTTTTAACAAAAGATATATGAGAATGATAAGAATATATTAATTAAAACAATTTTTCAAAGATGAAAAATGAATAATTTTTGAAAACTTACGAGACATTTATTTTAATGCTTCAGCATTAAATAATAAAATTGTTGCTGGTGGTTGCTAAATCATGAATAGTGAGCCTCATGAATTAATTGTTTTTATTCTTAACCAGTGGTTAAAAATTTTAATTAAAATTGTCTACAAGCTTGTTTATACTGGATAAACACTGATCTCTGATACTGCCTGACAATGTCATGTCGAGATATGAGTCATAAAGGGAATATGTGCCTATAATAATTGAAACATTATATACTAGAAATAAAAATGTTGTTACTGCCTTTTTTGATTTATATAACTGGTATATTTTAACGTTTATAATATAGAAAATTTGACCTCATTCTACATTATCTTCAAACATGATATGAATATTCAAATTGATATATTATTCAAATGAGATAATTCCTGCTAAATTGAAATTACGTCATAATAGAATTAATAGATGATTGACATATTATTGATCAGTAATAATATTAAAATATCCCAAATAATTAGTTTTCAATCATTAATAAAGTAACCAATAATTTTTTGTTTCAGGGACGTAGAGAATATATTATTTTATTTTATGGAATAATAGGTCAGTTAGAATTGGAATAATATTATTGAGGAGTCTCAAAAATTTTAGGTTTAGATATGATATTTATTAAATTTTGCTATTGAAAAATATTATTATAATTTATTTAAAAAAAAAAAAAAAAAAATGGTAGCCGATTAATTTAAATTTCGGATTTCACTATTGCAAGGCATAAGTCTTATAAAATAACATGGAATGTATAAATTAGTCCGTTTTATGTTTGTTAGAAATAGGCAATCCTAACACTAAATGCAACAATTAAACAACTCTGCTTTTGGGGCGTCATAGAAGGGCGTCACCTTAAGGGCGTCATGAAACAAAAAGATTGGGAACATTTAATAAAATGTATTAGTAATAAGTTAAAAATAAATTATTATTAAAAATTCTTGTAAATCAAAGAATACTATAATAAAATTTATATTTGAAGTAACTTGAATAATAAAAGAGGGTGTGAATTTTTCTCTGGCTTGTATTCAAAATTTTTATTTACACCTTCCTAAAGCTTGACCAATAAATTTATAAGACGAACGTGAGAAATTTATCAAACCAATGTGAAATCAAAACCTAAACAACATCTAATTATACTAGCCCAATTTTTATTTATATTACTTCTCTTCCCATTATTATTGAACTTATCTATATATTATAATGTTCTTTATATACCTACTTAGTAGCCTATTTTCTCGATCTCTAATTCAACTGGGGTTTGATTTGACCAATCAGGAATTAAGTAGGCCGGATAATGGATAATAAAAAACTGTCTGTCAGTCTCCTTCTCTATAATAAACAGGCTGTTAATAATTTGGCAATAGACTCCTACGCCTGTTCATAACTTTAAATCAAAGGTTCTTGACATCTCAGATCAAGAGTCACAAAAGGAAAGATCAAAAAGGGCTTTGACAGTAATAAAGACGTTGCAATTTTTTTTTTTTTTTTTTTTGTGAATTAATTTGATATTTTTTATTGCAAAAAAAAGTACTTAATTTAATTATAGAGATTAAGAAATTATGTTTATTCATTAAATTATATATTCATGAATTTAGAATAATCTTTAGAGAAATATTATTCTCGCAAAAGAATGATTGAAACCATCAAAATGAATATAAATATATTACTTACATTTATTTTCAAACTATCAATAACTAGCATCTATCATTAGATCAATAAATACATTTCTATGTCGAATATCCCGGCGGAGAAGCCGAGAAGAAGCTTAAAATTTCGGTATTTATTAAAGTTGGTTATCTAATCTATTAATATCTAACTCTGAAAAATCTTAAACCCGCAATTGATCATCAGCAATCAGAAGTTCGTTCGGAAAAACTACATCGAATTAGCAAGAAGTTCTATTGAATAGTTTGCGAATGGCATCTTACTCTATGGGTGTAAAATAAAAATAAATAAATAATAAAAATGTATTAATGTATTCTTAAAAGTAGCCAGGTCATCAACATTTCAGAACTCAAGGACCTCTAAATTCAGAAATTTATGAAATCCCGTGAACCAGTAATATTAATTTTTTTACATTTGTAAAATATTGATTAGAGAACTTGCAATGCGTCTATTTAATATAACAAAATTATAAATGCTTATTCAATCAGAACAAAATCTTTAAAGCATGTTTAATCAATACAAAATATTTGAAGCTTATTCGATTCGAGGAAGATTTCAAGCCGGGTTTTAATTGTTGTTTCCAGAAAATGTTAATAAAGTAATTTTTTAATTTTCATATGAAAATGTAATAAAAACTTACAAAAATCTTCATTCAGAATAAAAGAATTTCTTAGAATATTATTTTTCTCTAATAATTAATAAAGAATAAAAAGTGCAAATAATGTCCAGATTTTTCTGCGGACCACGAATTTTTTCCTACGGATCGCCAGTCGTCCGTGGACCAAGGTTCGCGCTCGTTGCTTTAAAGGATATATAATTCTGCTTGATCTGAGTTTTCTGGGTCTCAAGGCAGTCAAAAAATCAAAGAAACATTTCATTAATTTTTTTTGTTTTTTGACATCTGAAGCAAGTTAGATTCTGTCCGTATTTATTTAAATCATTTGGTAGCCAAAATAATTAAGATTTTATCACTCAGCACGGCTTAAAACAAAAATACCATACAGAAAACAGTGGGATAAAAAGTAAGTGCTATTTGGATACAAATAAAAATATAAAGATTCTCAATTGTTCTACAATCCATAATCGAAAGAGTTTTTCAATAGAATACCGATTTGTAAAAGAGAGATAACCTTGAGCGAACGAATTTAAGAATAGAAAATCGCTTAGATGTCAAAGACGGAAGCTCAGCAATTCTAGATTTTTTAAAAATAATTTTGATTTTTCTAACATAATTTATTTCCTACGGAGTATTTTTATATTCTGATTTATATAATAAATAAAAAATTAGGATTATAAGACGATATTCACGAAGTAAGGAATAAAAAATTTTGTAGGTTGCAATTTGATATTATTCTCTGGATTATTTTGGTCATTAATTAAAACCTTATTTATTGTTTTGGATTAAGTTTCAAATGATATTCTGTTAAAGGTCTTTCTTTTTTTTTTAAATATCAGTAATCAACCAAAGTCAGCACCATTGAATTATTGATTTGGGCTAGGAAAGAAGACAAAAAAGAGAGAGAGAGATAAAAGAAAAGTTGGCATTAGCATTAGAGGTGAATGTCTTAGGTCAACATGGAAGAGATATATCACACCGAACATTTTTTATCTCCCATTTGTATACAAAGGATTAAGCCTTGAGATGTGCAGAAAATATCAAAATAAAAAGAAGCCCTCGTCAATGGGAACCAACATCTTACGTACGCGCTTTTTCTCTCAGGCTAATAATAATAGTACATGCAATAATTTAGGTTTAGGATTACCGTTTTGAAGTTTGAATAAATATGAGGAAAGTTGTTCAGTTTATGAATATTAATAAATAACTAATAGAAAAAAAGTTCAATATAATTATATATATTTATTATTAAATAGAACGAAGATTCTAGAGGTAGAACATGAGAAATGTAGGTCCTACCAGAATAATTTTTCTTTTTCATTTAAATTTCCGCTTTTAATGTTTGTACCTTGGGGTGCCCAAAATAAATCGTTTTTGCTTACTGGAAGGAACGCAATCCAAATGACTAACCACTTAGGGATTTTTCGGTTAATTGTTCTAAAGGGAGAGCTCTAGACGGGACCATGCATTCACAGTTATTAAAACTTCCTAGCAATTAACAACTGAGCAGGGATGGTCCTCTCTAGAAAAGCTCTGGAACAATTTACCTAAAAATCCCTAAGTGATTAATAATTAGAATTGCGTTCCTTCCAGTAACCAAACACGAACTAATTTCTGCACGGATAATATTTCGTATTGATAAGAATTAAAGAGAGGAAAATAGAGAAAAATATATTGTAAATCCATTATGAGGGAGAAATAATTAATTTTTGAAATATTTTATTTCCTATAAAGAATAAGCATATTAAAAAATTAATCCACTTCACCTCGTTTTTATTAGTTTGATTATCACCACAACAAGTCGAAAATTGGAGGTAGAAGGAAAACGTAAGGCTATTAAAAGAAGATAATTAATTGTTTATTTATCATGCAATAATTACATAATCTTATTCATTTTCGTATTTGAAATAAAATACGGTTGGTAATTTAACTGTTTTGTATTCATATAATTGTTTTTTTTTTTTTTTAATGGAGATACTCAGTTTTTAATATAAATTTTGAAAAGGATAAGATAATAATTATATAGAATAAAGGGCAACTTTTATTTCCCATGTAATATATTTGAAAAAAGTCGTCGATGCAGGAAGAACATGTTTTTGGGTGATTTGACTAGTTTTGCGATATTATCTTATTCGCTTGTATGTGTATGTGTTTGTGTGAGAGAGATCCAAGTTTATATTTTCGTAGTCGATATCCAAAAAATTGATGGCTCATCAAATTTTATTTCTGGATTAAGTTTAAACTAATTAGTGTAGATAGTTTATAGCATTTCAGTTAATAGAGTTTTTCCTAATGTAGACCGGTATTTTTTTAAGTTTCTCACTAATATATAATCTTATTCACAAGCAATAATAATAATAAATTCTGGTCGGTCGATACTTTAAGTTTGATGACATAAGGTGGAATCATACATTAAGAGTGAGTATGAATTTATTGAGGTTCTTATTTTCACTATAATTTAATTTTTCTTTCTATTACCATTTTCATTTGAAGAAATGGCCTTAGTTTTTTTATAGAGAAGGGAAGCATCCCCAAATGAGGCTAAAGATTTTTTTTTAGGAAAGAAGCATACTTTTCGAGCATTTGTCCTATTTTCTAAAATGATTTATTGATTTTTTTTTAATCTTTCATAAAAAGTCCAATTATTTTTATTTGATTTGAAAATTAAATGGATGCTAATTTTTTAGCTTTCCCAGAATGATTACCTTTAGAATATAATTTGTACTTGATAAAATTTCTAATTCTCAAACGTTAAGTTCATTGAATATGTATTTTTCTGTCAGTTTATATTACCTATAGGCTGCGAGGAGATTGTAAATTATTCGATCAATTCATTCACAGTATAACGGTTCATTTTCAAAAAAGATTTTTCAATAAAATTATGATTACTTAATTATATGATTTTATCTATGATATTTAAAATTTTTTTCTTGGTGTCAGGGAGTGACACATTGCGGTTGGTTCGGTTATCTTTCTTGGGGTTAAGTGGAACGAGTTCCCACATCCTACCCCAGAAATCATCAGAGTTGAATAACTTTTAATTTCATTTTTATTGGTGCATTCCGGCCGTCGTGTTCTAGGGAGGTAACTCGCGCCATCCCGGGGCAAGGGTTTGTCCAAATATAGATCATTGAAGGTTTTAAATATTGACAGAATTTATTAAAAATTAATAACTTGTTTAAATGATAAATGTGCTCAAATGATGAAATGATTAATCCGCAGAAACGAAATTACACAGTTCTAATTAGGTGTAAATTAGTGTTTAATTAAACTATGTATTTCTAAAATCCTTCATTGAGATGGTTTCACTAGTATATACATAAATGGGAACCATAAGCTGATTGACTAATATTGGTATTTCTTCTGCTCCCTTTATGCCTCTCTGGCTCATCAAGGATCAGTTTACATCTCCTTTCAATTGAATCTATATTTAATTTTCTTGTCAACCTCGACTCACGGGAAAAATAAGGCAAGGAAAAGAAAAAAGATTTCTAAAATCCTATGAAAATCACTCGTCAGGAAAATATATCGCGTAACGTCAGTTTGTGATAAAAAAATTTCCTAACAAATTTGAAAAAAAATTTTTTTTTAAACTAATGAAAAAAAGAACCAATCAATTGTCCACATATAATTTATTTTTAAATTAAATATTTATTTATTTTTAAATTTCTCATTTTATTTCTTTGGAGAACTCTGAAAATGGGTGGATCTTTAATTTTTTTTTTAACCAATCTCACTTGATTTAAGCCCTCTTTTAAACTCTTCTGTTATTTTGGCGTTGATTCTTTTTATTGTCCCTATATCGCTAAAACTTGTGATCCTTTTATAAGAGGCAAACTTTAGATATAAACAAAATCTGTTTTATACTTGTCAAGCTTTCCATTAGTGATGATATCCTTTCAAAACAAATCTATTCAACTTTATTTAATTTAAAAAAATCCTTTATTTGGCCTAGATTTATTGTGTTAGAATCTATTAAAGTTTGCTAAATAATATATATATCTGAATGAAAAACATTAGCCTTGTCAAAAAAAGTACGACTTGCATTTCTTATAAAAAAGTTTCGCCAATAAAAAAAATGTAAAATTAAAATATGCTCTTCGCTTTTCTGGGAATCACTTAAATGATGCTCATGTTTTAATAGATAAAAGCTATGCCAAGGGTTTACATTACAACACATAAATAGACATGGTGGCGCCAGAAAATGCACCAAAAATATTTGAAAAATTCCTGGCCTTGACGCCGAAGACTATACATACTGGAGGTTCAATATTTTTTTTGTCTCTATGTAGACTTGAAACGATACACATTTATTTTAATTATGATGGAAATTATCCAGGCATATTTATATCAAATGATTTAAATAAATTTTAATTGGGTGCCTGTGATCCTTGGCTTTTAAGCCTAATAAAGGAATAGGAAGGCAGACTGCAGAAAAAAAGAGAAGCCTTTGGAAAAGCAGAACGGAGACGTTTCGGACAAATTTTATTCGCCTATTTTCAGTTATTTATTGACTTCTTGTGGTCGGGTCCAAAGTTTAAGGTTATCAAAATTGACGCTGTCTTTCTTTATCCTCTCAACCACGGGGGAGCGGGGATCCAAGATTTTTGTAATACACGCTGGTCAGGATCCCAAAATCAAATTGAATGTGATTTACTTTCTAAACCTCTAGATAAAAACGTCATTATTATAGCCAAATATTTTAGAAATTATTTGAGAACCCAAGTATTTTGTTTGTTTAATTTTTTAAATTTATTTAAATAATTATTTCCTAATCCTATTAGGGTAACCTTTTTTTTTTTTCATTAATGAAAAACAAACAAATTCCTTTTAAATATGGAGTTATATTGCGGAAATCATTTATTAATAAAAAAGCAATGTTCCGTTTAACCTTCTAATAATTTCGAAAGGCTCTTTACAATGGCTTAGTGTACATCCTTAATATCGATATTTATGGCAAGAATGGATCAGAAAATCTGGTAAAAGGCAAAAAGTAAACAGCTTGGAGGACAGCCAGATTCATGTACGGACATAAAAAATAAAGGAAATGAATTTCCACCTCGCAATAAAGACTTCGTCAAAGAGAGAGAAAAAATAATCAACTCTTATTTCCTTGATATTGATTATTTATTATTAAGGGAGAGATTATTATAGTGAAGCTATTATGATTATTAATCTCCGCTTTACACTTTGATAGGCTTAATAAGGAAGCTGTATTAATTATGCCTTAGGCTCATAATTATTATGAAAAAATGAGTTTATTAAGGTGATAGTAGATATTGATTCATTAAAAATATAAATAGATAAATGTAATCAAAAAAGAATTTAATGGAATTACAAAAAATTAAATAAATAATAAATTATTGACCTTTTTAAATTATGGGCGTTAAACTCAATTAATCAACACTCCTGTGGGAACGTTGTGCGATTTGGTTGCCAAATTTTGATTAGATGAGATAAGAGCAGATTATTTTTATTGTACATTAATTCAAAGTATCTTTTCTTTCTATTTATTTTAAACTTTAAATTTCAAGTGGAGAGACTACTTATCTGAGGCTATTTAGACAATATATATACATTGTACATATTAAAGAAAGAACTTAATTTCTTTGTTAAAATAAAGAGAATTTGGAGAATTTTTTTGTTGATGGACCAAGTAAGTCAAGCCCTTAGGTCAAGTTTGGCCATTTAAAAATAGATAAAAATAGAACAAACATTTTTTTGACATTTCTATTTAAGGAGAAATTTTACAAATATTTATTTTTAATTTTCTTGGGAGGATGAACAATTTTGTTGATGTGACAACGAATCTTTAATATAAAATGCTCATGAATGTAGGTTTCTAGGCTCAATATTGGCTGGTGTCTAGGCTCTTTGTAAAATATTACTATGCCTTTGTATATATGGCCCATAGAGTGAATGAGAGATACATGCTGTCATGTCCCTTGTCCCCGCCTGACAACACTTGTATATCGTATCAAAAACCGACTCTTCTAGATAATGCGAAGAAAAATTAATGAATGATCGCGAAACATTTTTTTTTTATTCTTCCTTTGACTAAACATAGTCATAGGATATTTACAAAATACATAATATTAATACAAAGAAAGAATAGCAAATTCATTGGTGTATAAATAATAAATAAAAATAATGACAAATACAGCAAATAAATACAAAAACATAAAATAACGAAATATTTTAAAAATAATATTTTAAGATATCAAGTTCACCATTAAACTTTATATAAACTTGCTAAATTTTTTCTAGGTCTATCAAATAAAAATAAATTTTAATAGTTCCTCAAGTCTGATGTCAATTTTTTTTATTAAAATCGTAAACGTAGAGTTTCAAAAAAAATTCCCAAGTGGGAATAAGCGAACAGTGAAACTATTAATTTTTTTTTTAATTTTTAATTTAAGTTGATTGATTGGCAGTGTTTAATTCTTGATCCTCTATTCAAGATGCAGCAGTAATTGAATCCTTCTGAGTATCTGGTCAATATATTTTAATTTTTTTTTTTTTTTTTTTGCAAATGGATTAATCATTTAGAAATTTTTTGCGACTCTTAAGAGAAGTCGATCTTATCAACGAACAAATATAGTAAGCGTTGACTTGAAACGGGCGTGGCGCCTCTCTCTATCTCTTTCGCACATTCTCGAACCTCTCTTTCTAACCCTTTTCATTTTTATTCCCCATCTCTATCTTTAAGATTTTGCTTTCTTCTTTTAAAATATATTATCTCTTTCCTTTTCTTCTATTTTTTTTCCATTTTTCTTTTCTTGATTTCAAATATTTTTCCTTTTTCCCTTCTCTATCGTTTTAATAAATTTGCTATTATGATATTATTATTAAATTATTATTTAAAATATTAATATTATGATTATTCATTCCTAATGGATATTTTTAAGTTTTAGGATTTATCTAAATACTTAGAATAGATAAAAACCAACTTTTTTTTCTTAGGCTTTTAGTGACTCATTTAAATATTAAAACGATTAAAACGATATTTTAAATAAGGCAAAAAATATAGCTAAATGTGAAAATAAAATGATTAAATGTGTATATTAAAAAAATTCAAAATAAGTATAAAAAGTCAATAATAATTTATGTTAATTGACCCAGATCATGATTTAAAAGGATAAAATAAGAAGTTTGGTATTTTGAAGCCATTTTCAGTTTTATTCTAGTATATAAATGATTCAGAAAATCAAATGAGAGGCTTTAAGATATTAGTAATTCCAATCTAATGATTTAAAAAAGTATTTTGTATTAAAGTTGCTAAAAATAAAAATTTTTATTTTTCTTATAAAACATTCCATTTACAGATCGGTAAAAAAAAGGTATTAGAAAAAATATTTCTTTTTTTATAAAATTTATTTTATATATATAATTTTTGTTTAGAGCCTTATAAAATGTAAGCTATTAAAAAATATTTTAGGTCTAGTAAAATATTTCTGTAATTTTCTTGTAGAAAAGTTTTTATTTTGATCTTAGTAATTACTTTTTTTATTAATTAAAAAATATTTTCTACTATTCACATAATTAATTAATTCTATCTTTAGAAATAAAGAAATGAAAAGAAATCATTTATATATTTTTTATAAACATAATGAATATTAGCTGATTATTTCCGCATTTAAATATTATCACAATTTAATTCATGAGAGAATTAATAAATGTGTGAAATGATTTCCGTCTGATAATACTTAATAAATAGAATTAGATATTTTAATTTAGTGAATGAATAGATATTGTTAAGATATACATCTTTCTTTTCAAATAAATACATTTTAATTAGTAAAAATATATTTTCTTTCTCTCTCCTAGAGAACAAAGGCTATTATTATATTTTATTAACTCGGTGTATGGGTAAAATGTTCATACTTTAATTTTATTTTTACAGATCTCAGGCTAAAAGACGCCCGAAATATTCAACACAAAATCGCTAATATAATAATAAAGTAAAATAACGAAAATTTTTATTTTTCCGAAGCTAAACCAGGGTTTCAACAAATTATGTCAAAGTTAAGCCTCAAAGGTACGCTAGGTTTGAGGTATGAGTTCCAGAATATCAAGTGAATAAACGAGTCCTTTTTGGTAGGATTAAATGGTCAAATCAAAAATGTAATTTGAATACGAACGAAACGACACTTCTTTTATATAGAATTTTAGAAATATTTAATTTTTTTACATATTTGTTTAGAGAATTAAGGCAAATAATTTAGCGTGTGCCCGGCAAAAACCTTAAAATTTTGTTAGGTGCATTTCCTTTAATTAAAAAAATTTTGCTCTATCTGTTTGAATATCAGAATATAAGAATTCAGGCAAATAGTAAGATAATGTAAATTTTATCACAAATGATATTTAGACATGAAATGAACTATTATTGTATTTTTTATAATAAAATTCTTTAATATTCTAGTTCAGTCATGATATTTTATTTTTAATATAACAAAAATTTATAAAAAAATTGTCATAATAAGTGTATTTAACATTTTACAAACATAAGTTATATTTTATTTTTGTCATTTAATTGAATTAAAAATGAAGCTAGTTAATGTTTTAGTCCCTTTCTTTCTAGTATATTTTTAGCTAGTTTAGCTTAAATGGGTATCATCAATTATAACTCTGAGATGGTCATAATAGAGAATTTGCCCTCTGAACTCATGACCTTTTGAACTTAGTCAGCAAATCGTCTCTCTCTCTTTCTCTTTAAATTTAAATCAGATTTTATAGATATGTTTACTTTCTCCAATAACATTTATCTCGCAACATATGCCACTTTTTGATGATTCCCCTTTCCTATTTAAAAATACAAGAAAAGGTTAAAATGTCGGAGGATTTTTTTCATCAACAAGTCATTACGTCTCGGAGATTCAATATCTTTTTAACAAGAGGGTGAGAAAGGTCGCTGTTTGAAAAATTTCCATTTTTATATGATCAAATAATAAATAAAAGCCAAAGAGAATGAGTAGATAATAATAATATGATAACTTTCTATTTTTTTTTAAATTGAAAATATCATCTTATTTAATAAATATGTTTAATTTATACACTGTACTTTTGAGACTAATGGATTTAATCACATGTTAATTAAACTGGTACATTTACTGCCCCCGTGCCGATAAAGAGAGCACTTAAGGGATATCTTTTTCCGGTCCAATTTGCGCAAAATCATAAATATATATTCTGGACAAGAAATTATATATTATCAATTGTTAACTGAATATTTAAAAATTATTTAAACTTGAAAAAAAAAAAAGGAAAGAATTGATCCTTGGGTATTCTTCAGAATCGAAAATTTCCGAGGGAATGTTTTCACTAGATATAGAACTATTGTGTCATTTTATAAAAAAAGAACTAATTCCTTCCGAATGGGAGAACTTTTGGCTAGGTATAGAAAGAAATTGTTTGTATTATATCCCATAAAATTTTTTAATAGGTTGTTTATTTAATTTTTTTATAATATATCTGCTCTCATCGTCTAAACCTAATTTGAATTTTTCCAAATTTGAATTTTTCTATTATATATGGTTCATTTACAA
This sequence comes from Anisolabis maritima, assembly GCA_010014785.2. NCBI lineage: Eukaryota > Metazoa > Arthropoda > Insecta > Dermaptera > Anisolabididae > Anisolabis > Anisolabis maritima. The sequence goes on along the minus strand of JAAAKE020029226.1, from coordinate 5,607 downwards.
GTATGAGATAACCCTCAAAACAATATATTAAATAAATTACAATTGAAATATATTCTAATGGACAACTACAACTTTCTGAGTGACACGATATTCTTGCGTCCATAATACGATTCACATGCAAAATTATAGTAAGCTATTTAGCATAATTAGTTTATTTTTTGTCTTTCGGCATCGGAGATCTTTCTATTATTGGAAAGCATTCTAGTTTATCTAGAGTTGAGTAGATTTGATTTTTATGAATAAATAAGAGCGTTTCGTGAAGTAGGAGGAAGTGGACTGGCTCTTTGCACGTGTAAACAACGTTAGTGTGAATTTTTCATTTAAAATAAAAAAGTCGAATTTTTAAATTAATTTTGTTAAATCATCCCGTTCTACTTAAACTAATATTTTCGAGATATTTCATCCTTCTGATGGCTTATGGTTTCTTATTTTAGATAAGAATAATAAGAGGGTTGATATTTGATAAAGAAAGTGAAATGAGCTTGTACACCATATACATCTTTTAAAAGCTTTTTCTTTAATAAAAATTAATTTATAAATTAAAAGAAAAATACTATATAATTACATAAATATAACATAATTACTTGTATTTATTTAATTATCTTTCTACCTTTAAAATTGGAGTAATGAAACACCCTATTTACCCAATTTTTTTTCTAATTCGTTTTAATATCCTGTATTTGTATCAAACTGATTTTTATCTCGTAAATACAAAACGTTAATAAATTAAAAAGAACACTCTCTCTCTCTTTTGCTATTGGAAATATAATTAAGATAAGTTATAGTTTATCGTCATATTATATATTATCTTATAAAATTTAAAATAATAATAATTAAAGATTCTTTGTCCTTCTAACTTAAAACAAAGATTGATTAAAGTTATTAAAAGTAAACAGGTATTAATTATACTAAACAGTTGGTAATTAATCAAATTTACTCTTTTAGGGTTTATCTAAACTTGCACAACCCTCTTCGAGGTGAAAATTATGATATTTTCCGCCCATTTAAAGTTTCTCAATCAGAATTCAAAGGACAATCAACCAAGCAACTCAATTCATTGGTGTCTAAAATCAGTAAAAAATGACTCTCGTGTATTTGATTATCCAATTAAAAAATCATTGAATGATTAAAATCTTTTTTAGAAAGAAAAAAAAATCACGAACTCATCGATTGCCAAAAATAATTATCAATCTTATCAATACGATTAGATCTTTTAATCTGATTGATTTATGGTTGTGATTTATTTATATATTTAAAATTTCTTTACGAGGGTAAAGTATTTTTTTTTCTTGCATAATGCAATGGTAAATTTTACATTTTCTAATTAAGAAAGCGTTTATATTGTGTTTCTCGAACGTCCTTGGACAGACACTTGCAATGACTGCTGACCTGATGACCTCCTCGCAAATTGAGGAATGCGTGGGCTCGGACCCGAATTGGATCACAGAAGCCATTTTAATCAGATGCATATTGCTCATTTCGTGTTAGAATAATTGATTTAATTTTTTTGCGACAGGGAAATCACGTCTTGTTCTTTGAATATGATAATCATTGAAATTAAACAACAGAAATTTATTTTAATAAAATTATACAAATGAGGCAAGATATCTACTGTAGTATAGGACAGTGACGATTGAATTGAAATTTATTAAATAATAAATTATTAAAAAGAGAATCTAATGTTCTTTTAGAAAGACATATCTAAAGTATTGTCAAGTAATTGCGAATAGAATACATATTTCATTCTCTCATTCAGCAAGAGTAGATAAAATTAAAGTATATAATTTATTTTAAATTATTAAATTTCCACCAAGAAGACAAATTGGGGTTCGAAGGCTATAGTTTGAACATGAAGTGTAGTAAAGCGTATGTCTTGTTAGGAAACACTATAATTATCTTTTAGAATGGAAGTATAGAGTTTAACACATTTAATCACAATTATATAGGTGAGGCGATTTAATTCAATATGGCTGCTTGAGATCAAATATTGATTTTGAAAATTTAATTAAGCGTAAAGGATGGGCTATAAAAGTCACGCTAGATTAACCAACAACAATCCACGAAAAAAAAAAACCTCCTTTAAAATTTTTATAAGTTATAAAAAATTAAAGTATAATCATTTTATTATAGACGTTTAGTTTGTTAACTTAATACTGTATACCCGTAAATGCTTTCCAATTAATATTTATTTTATTATTTCATTTAATTAAATAATGCAAAGTATTTTTATTGATTTTTTTACAAATGCAAAAAAAAATTTAGTTTTTTTTTTTTTAAGAGTTTAAATAATTATCCAATTAAGGAAATATTAAAAAATAAATATAAACCTGAAGAATCGAACTGGAACCAAACCAGTAAAATATCATTAGAAAGAGATTTGAATGAAATAAAAATACCTTTTAAAAAATGAAATTTTTATTTATTTGCCGTTTTAGTAAATTTATTATTGTAGATTAATAATTTAAAATTTGATGTATAATCCCTTTTAAAAATTTTAATCTAGAAGCAAAATGATATATTAAAGTTAATTTTTGGCCATTGCCCAAAATATACTCCTCTTTAAAAGGGCAGAGTTCTTTATTAGCATCCTTTCCAAAACAACAGCTCTTATCACAGAGTGGATAAATTTGTTCGTGGATGGTTGCTGTATGGTAATGGATTTTTTGAATAATTAATTGTTCCAGAGCTCTTCTGACCCTCACTATAAATATGTATTTGTTAACATATATAGGGAAATTTAACAACTGCGCAAGCGTGGTCCGCTCTAGGAGAATTATAACTTGAAAAATTTGTTAAATAGTTGATCATTTCTGTTGCCTAACAATCAGTAAGCAAAAACAAACCGCATCCCAAAAATCTTAAGTTTTCGATAATTAAAAAATGCTCCCTCTCCTAGGGATTACTAATAGAGGAGACAAAAAATTGCAACATATACAATACAGGAATAATTTTGCTGCATAAAAGATTTAAATTGGTAACCCTTTTATTAACATCAGATAGTAGGCTATATAATTTAACGAAGTTCGGCATTAAAGATAAATTGCATCTAAATGATAGACGTGCATATTTATTGAAATTTATTGAAAGCCTATTTTATCATGTATGATGGAAGCAAACTGACCCTTGGACCATGAAACAAGATCATTGTCTCTGTTCTAAGGGACAGAATGGTTTTTTTTAACATTATTAAACTCTAAAAATTTTGATTTGTTATTTTAAAAAAAAAATCATTCAATTTTTTAAATTGTGTAAGAAATGAAAGTTATCAAAGGTCTTGAATTTTCCCACACAAGAACGCCACATCTTTAGATTAGTATTAAATAAAAAAATTTCATGACTTATACTCCCAATTGATCCGAAGGATCTTACTCGTATTTTCAATAAGGTGATGGAATATTCAAAACCCCTCCCCCCCCCTAACCAAAAAAAAAAAAAAATAAATAAAAACATTTTTTTTCTTTAAAATTAAATTAATCAACTCCATTTGATAAATATTAATTTATAAATAACCGATAATGAGCTCGTGATTGATTGTGTGATGAGAATAATCCATCTCTCTTCTATCAACTTTTGAATATAAATAGATCATGACTTTTTTTTTTTAATTAATAAATCGCGTCTCCATTGTGCCGTTGGCCTTGACAAACGTCACTATGACATCTCATCAGACGGGTTTTCAGGGGGGGGGGGGGGGGGGGAGAGAGGGATGCCAATTTTATATTTATTTATATACAAAGAATGAAAATCCTCTCTCAACGAACAATCCGGCATGTTGTTTATCTCTTTATTGATCCCGGAATTTTAAAACGAAATCGAATTTAATCCTTCTATCAAAAACATTGTGTTTTAAACCTAACAAAAAATTTTCTTCTAAGCCTAAAATTTATGAGTTTAATTTGAATATAAAATAAGCTCAGGCTTAGTCGTCTTTTAAACTAAAAAAAAAAATATCTAGAATGGAGTATTTTTTGTTGATATAGAGAAGGTTATTATTTTTTTGGAGTTATACCCATTTAACAGTCGTTACCAAAAGGCCTGGGTTCGCACAGATTTCTAAGCGTACCCATAGCTGCAAAATTGAAAATACAAAAACACTTAATTGAAGAAAAAGAAAACATACAACTTTTGCAATTGCCTGCATTACTAGTGATTGATTGTGCATGAAAGAAAACATGAGTTGCAGATAGTAGTTCATGTTTAGTTGCTGAAAGAAAGGAAACCCAAGTGACCAACTCCCTTATGGATTTTTCGATTAATGGATGTAGAGCTCCTCAAGAGCTGACTACGCATGCTCAATTGTTGATTTCTAGAGAACTTTAACAATTACGCCTGCGTAGTCCATCTTAGAGAATATAGGATGTCTGGAACAATTAATTAATCAATGATTTTGTAATTTGTAATTCTATCTTCCAGCAAACAAAAAGAACCAATATATTTAAAAACTATTAAAGCATATATATTTTTGAATTTTAATCATTCATTAAAAATAAATAATGTTTTCTTAAAAAAAATTAACACATTTATTATTATATAAAATCATACACTCTACAGTTGAAACTCTCTTTGTATTCAAAGATTTTGAAAATTATTTACTTACGATTAGGAAAAAAATCTTGTGGCATATTTACCTGAAACAAAAGAAAAAATAATTATGATATTTAATTACAGGTCAAATATATGAAAAAATAGTCACAAATAAAGTATAAATTAAATTTTTTTTTTCCTTCTATAGAACTTTTATATATAACTAAAAATAAAATTTGAATAAAATTTTAAAAAAGAGATTCTCAACGGCTAGAGGTATTTTAATTGTAAAGACTTTGACCCTAACTTAATTAAGATCCTTATTTAAAAGCTAATTGTACTGCCCTAAATGAATATACTAATAAAAGGAGATGTATGAAAAAATTTATTTATTTAAAGAAATGTTAATTTAAAAAGAATTTATAGCTGTGTAGGGATCTTATTTTTTAGATCTAGAGGGTTAGAGAGTTAATAGAGAAATTAAGTGCTCAGTTGTTGAATCTCCCGAGGAATTAACAGCTGCGCATGCGTGGTCTGCTCTAGAACATTAAATCGAAGACATTAGTGAGTTGGTCATTTGGGTTGTCTACCTTTCAGCACCAAACAAGAACTAATTTCTGAAACTTATATGGCAGAGTAAACTTTCTCCAAAACAGCAGATTTTTTTCTAGCTTTAATATTTTAATTGGTGAAAGTAGAAATTGCAGAATATACGGTTTATTCTTAGGCAAATAACAACCATTAATCGTCTAAGAATAAACTATACACTGCAATTCCTACCTTCACCGATTTAACCCCACTCCTTCTCCTAACTGCCTATGTTCCAGCGTACCAGCAACCCCTGATCACCTTTTTTCGTGACCCATCTAACCTACAAAATCCAATTGAAAAAATAATTAAATCTTTAATAAAATTTATTAAATTTTGTAATTTACAATTGTAATTGTAATCGTACATATACTAAAAAAAGTTATTTTAGACATTATTTATATGCTTTTATATTTTTACATTAATATTATTCTTTTATTTTACATTTTTTTATTGTTATAATTTTACTTTTGTTTTGTATAATATTTATTTTTC
>JAAAKE020029215.1:0-10022 GCA_010014785.2 Anisolabis maritima | reverse complement strand
CCTTAAGCTTAAAAATATTTTTTTTTTGGGCTTGACTAGATTAGTTAGTCTTATATATTAATCTAATCTATTTATAGGATGTTTGTTTTAGATTTTTTTTTTTAGCCTTGACACTTTTTGGTTAGTAATGTCATTTTTTTTCTTATAACAACTATTTTAATATTATATAAATTGTCGTACATCATTTTTTTATGTAAGTCCTTGAACTATATTATGTTTTGGAAGGGTAAATTAAGAAAACGAAAAATTGTAATTTTTAAGACGTTTGGAATACAAAATTCTTTATTGTTATTAAACAAATATTATCATTTTGTGCATAAATTCATTTGTTTTTGCTTGCTGAATGGTAGACAACCCGAATGACCAACTCATTATTTTTCTCTTCTTCAGCGGTCCTCGCATGTTAAATCCAAATGAGTGGTCCACTCAAGAGAAGTAAAATCTATTACTGGATTTTTTAAAATTAATTTGTAGTTTAATGTAATTTTCTGTCTTGTAGGTAAAATTCAGAATGAGGTAAGAAAAAAAAAAAAATAAATAATTTTTATTTTTTTAATTAGAGAGTTTGAGCATATTTTTCAGTTTCAGTATTGATTTTAACAATCATCAGGTATTTATTTTATATGATCATTGTAGATATAATTTTTTGTTGTTTAAAAAAATTATTGAATTTTATTGAAATTAATAAATAATTAACTTTTTTTGCTCATTATTATTATTATTTTTTTTTAATATTTCACATATTCTTCTTTCTTACTTCAATTTTTTCAAAATTTTTCTATTTTAATTGTTTGTCTTGCACTCTTTTGCTCGGAGTTTCCTATCCCAGGTTCAGCAGTGCCTGGCCTTGCTTAACAAGAACGATCTCTCGGCCAGGCCCGCCAGCGAAACAAAACTTCAGATGTAAACACATATTTTATTTTTACACGCGAACTGTATTGACAACTTGTTTAGTCCTGATGAAGATTCTGATGTCACAATAAACTTTACATCTTTTCAAGAAGATAAATATTTTATGAATCTTAAAAGCAGGATCTTTTTAATTGGGATTCGCTGTATAATGGCATCAAAGATCTTTTTTCTTTGAAATTATTAAAACAATTTAACTGATGAAGTACAGGTTACGCCATGTTAGTTTATTTTATAAATGTTCTATATTCGCTTGATTCTATTTTCTAAAATAAATACACACACTCACAGTTACATCATAGAAAAAAATAAATTTTCTTTTTTTTTTAATACTAGTATCAACATAGAAATAATTTAAAAGGAACTTGTCGTTAAAAGGCTTTTTATCACATAAAAGTCCCTCAATCGGGTTTTAATTAATTTCCTATAAGCCGAGATAAATAAATGGGATGGACGAAATGCTTTGGTGAAGTGAAGAGAGGAATTGATTAGCTTAGAATTTATGATTGAAAGAATGGAGCCATCAAGGGAGAAGATCCTTTGAAAAGAGGAATATGTAAATTTATAACAGGTCTCGCTAATCTTCCGGACACTTGTCTTACATAATTCTCCAATTAATTATTGTTTTATCATGAGACCATTTCCATACATAACCCCTCTGTTCCATTTAAATTTCCCTACACTTATGTTAATTGAATTGAGAAAAAAAAAACAAGTTTTTCTTAGCTTAGCCATTCCACACACACACACACACACAGAAACCTTTTTACTCCCCGACGACGATCCCATTCAAATTGTTATGTTTTATTACTTCATCGCACACAACATAAACACCAGACCATTAACAACCTGAAGATTGACTGTTTAAGTTTATTTAGATCGACACAACTGTGAAAAAATTTAGGATTGTTTAAATTTTTCCAGAAAACTTTACGACATGTTTTATCATCACCACCACCGAATTTTAGCCCACCCACTATGAAAACATGTTTTTTTGAGTAAACAGATGGACTTAGCGTCCAAGAAAAGAAGAAAAGGGTCAATCTGTCCGTAAAAGAAAAAATTAGGCTAAAGAAAAACCAGATTTTGATTAAAAAGGCAGAAAATGAGATGCCTGGGGAATATAAATAAACAAGAGGAGCATTTCAACACTTATGATTGAGTACCAATATCTTGTTTCATTCAAAGGAACCCTGACCAATGACGTCATGGGAATCATATCATTATAATAATTTAAAGTGTGAAGGCTGTCTTCTGGAGGGTTATAAAAAAAAAAGGCTGTTCCGTAATATTATATCTATCGTGAAAATTGAGAGTTTAGAAATACAAATATTGTAAATCATAAGAAGATGCGAAATCAAAGATTTTAAACGAGGACATTTATTACGTCTTTATTTATTTCCGAAATGCCATTTGAATGTTGTGTTTTTTATGTCGAATACTTCTATATTCTAAACGTTCGTTGGAATAAAAGTGTAATTAATGTAAGGAACGGTGATAGTATCATCCCCACCCCTCCTTTCTTAATATTAACTACTCATCTCGTCCTAGGTCTCCCTCTTGGTCTTTTTCCCACTAATTTCTCAACTAATGTTCAAAATGTCATTCATTCTTCCCCCATCCGACCTACATGTCCATCATAACGATATCTTGTCAAATCTTGTATAAATCATGTAGCTCACTATTATCTAATCTATGTCATTCTTCCGTTTTTTCAAACACTCTAAATTTATTTTTGTAGGCCTAAGCTGAGAGATTCTCTATCGCTGTAACTTTTCAATCTTGAGTATCTCATCCTAGAAAACGACAATCAAATAATGAGTTATGCAGATGATTTAGGTTTCAGAGGGAACAATATGGAGAGTTCTCAAAGAGTTGAAGTCTTAAAGTAATTATATGTCTAGGGCTAGAAAGTGAGCTCTTCAAAAACCTCTACATGGTCACTGAAAGAGTATAATTAACAAGACCCTGTCCAAAAGTCAGTGGTTCACTTCCCGTCATGAGCGTCAAAAATTTATTTCTATTATATTAACTACCGAGTAATAGAAAGGAGTCTAAATGGCCTCAGATGCCAAGAAAGACTAATTAAATTACGAGAAGGCAGAACTTCTTTAGATAGGGGCTTATGTTGTACTTAGGTTCAATTGTAACTAAAACTAAACAGGAGAATTCAAGCAGAGAATGGCGATGTGGCTTAAAGAGACCTATCAAAGAAGATAATAAATAATAATAAATCATCATTCTGTCGGTGGTCCTGTATGGGTGCGCTAACTATAGGAGATGAAAAAAAGAAAAAAAAATGATTGGAGCCACAATGAATTCTAGAAGATAGAGAACCCAGAAAAGAACTCATAATTAAGGTAAATATAGAGAGAAAAAGGTTCCTTGGTTTGGTTAATGAAATTTTTCTAATATTTTATTTTCATTTTGAAATAGAATAACTAAAGTCATTTATGTAGATGAAAAGAAATTTTTTTTTATTTGGTATCAGAATTGAGGAAGTAGTAATTTCTGAGTGAGATGCCATCACTCGACATATTCGTAAACATCCGAGAATCTCTTAAGTGGTCTTGAAGATCTGTCGACCACACTTTGAAACAGAAAAAAACATTTGTTATATTTATTAAAGTTAAAAAGAGAAGGGAAGAAAGTGTCATGGAGAAAACAAAGAATGATGATGATTTGGTTCTTTTGGTTTATATCCATGAAGTCTCTACAAAGATTGCTTATAGCAAGTTCATAACTTTTTCAATAGTTGTTAATAATCTCAAAATGCCCCTATGTTTTTAATGACACTTCTTATGCCTCTACTGTTTTAAAGGATGTGTGAGTGTTTATTTTTGGGAAGATCAGGAGATAGGATCTCTGGGGTTTATAGTGTACTACCCATTTGTACCAGAACCCCGCCGCCCCCAAAGAGTTGTCTTATTATTCTAAAGAAAATAAGAAATATTCCTTAGTCACTGGGAAGTTGGTAGGCCTGAGTAACAAGAATTTTGAAAATAAACTTAAAACATAGGCAGATGGATCTGCATCACCCTAGAGAAAGTTGAGCCTTATTATAATTTGTACTCTGATGAAACGCCACTCCGCCTCAATTCCTCTTCTACAACTACCACTACACCAATTGAACATTTCGGCTGAATCTTTCTTCTATCTTCAGGACGAGTATCATTGAGAAATATCTATGTGGATGTTATCAAAGGAGAAACACAAGGAATTATAATCCCAATTAAGAGATACTATTATTATTTTTTAAATTTGTCCTGGGCTTTTTTTTCATTATCATATATAAAATTTTTTCTGGAATTCTTTCCCAAAAAGGGGTTTCATTCTTTTCAGCATATATGGTCCTCTAAAGAATAAATTATTAATATTCACTAACAATAACAATAAACACGTCAGAGGTTTCTGAAAAACAAATTGTATTTTTTTTTCCTTAATTAAAAAAGTCAACTAATAAGGAATATCAAAATGCAAACAAGGAAAAATAATGGATAGATAGGCCTAGAGAATTTCAATCAAATAGGCCTTAATATTATAAAACAATAATAATAATCTAATCCATTCCATTAAAGTGAAAAGTAGAAATCCTTGATAAAATCCCAAATAGCGATTTTATCAGAATAGCTGAAACAATAAAAGATGTTTGTTTGTTTTCTGTCATTGATAATATTCACTTACATTGAAAGGATTTCATTACATATGTTAATAAGTGGCAAAAGATGTTGGTTTTTGATAATCACCACCTGTCACCTGCTGAGAAACGTGTTAATCGCGAGGTTGCTGTCCCATTAAAGCCTCCTTTAGAGAGGGAAGATATCAACTTAATATGACCGCCAACGATCTCTTTAAAAAAATTTGTAACACAATTTCTTGAAAATTGAACAAAACGCACAATGGGGGACCAATGCCTCATTTAAAATTTTAAAAAAGTGTCTGCATTTGACTCCTGTTACAAATATTTCATGCTCATTTATAAAAATAAAATTGGATGATTATAATATTCATTTATTTCTATTTATGACGATTGGATTGAATTTCAAAAAGGAGAGTAAATTATCCAACTGGTTCTGGAATCTATTTTTTTTTTTTTTTTTTTTTGGAATTCCCAGGAATGCAAGAGATGAAGCCCCTCTTTCGACCAAACATCCCCCCCCATCTTCTCTAGAGATCTAAAAAGGTCTATGTTTATTCTGCTTTTATTAAAAACCAAATATTTTTGTATTCAATATATTATACAGGGTGTTTATAAAATCTTTGAATTTCTCTCTCTCTCTCTCTCTCTCTCGTTTTTATTTATTCGGTATAAAATAAGAATGGATTTATTTTTTATTTAAAATTGTTAGGTGTATAATATTTATTCGCTATTTAATAATTTATTTCAAATGACCTTTTTTTTTTTTTGCATTTACTATAAAAAAATTCAAGAAAAAACACCTGTATAAATAATACTACTTATACTAATAATACTCGACAAGGAAAGATTTCTCTGAAATGAAGTCATACCTTTCTCGTTAGTGTTTTATCCCGGATGTTTCAATTTCTCAAAATGCAAAAAAATATTAATATCCTGATGCTGGCTGTATGATGTATCAGGAGAAGCATGCAGGGCAGTGTTGAGGAGAAAAATAAAGATTCTTTTTTTTTTTTTTTTAATTTTTATTTTCTACTGTCGGGTTTCGGTTGGTGTTTAGCCTTACTTCAGGACTCGAAAATGTGAGTGGAAGCTCTACAAATATGGATTCGCCCCGTGTCATGAAGAAGGCACAAATAAGAAACATATAGTCATGGAGAGTAAAAAATAAAGATTTAATGTTTGTCTTAGACGTTGTGAATATATAGTTGGAGTAAAGGTGAAGGTGAAAAAAATAGAATAGTAGTTCCTATTGTTTCTTTTTTATTATAGCCACCTATGCTGACGTTTCGGTCTTCTAGACTATCTTCAGAGGTCTAGGAATTGACCAAGACATGCACGTTCAACTTTCTTTTTCTCACAAAGAGTACCCTGAAGTCATTTCTTGTTAAAAGAATGTTGTAGAAAGGTTTTGAATAAAAATGGAATAATAGTAAAATGAGTTAAGAAAGTTGTCTTAATCACACCAGATTTTAAACTAAATTTTGAAATTATTAATATGAAATATCATGACAATAAAAATATGAAATGAAAGTTTTTTCTCTTGGAGTAGTGTATAAATGTTTTCCCGGGATCCAAGAGAATTTTGCAAATTTACAAAAAAAAAAAAAAATCCTAATTTATGCATAAATGTAAAAAACAATTTGATGTTAGACCTTTAGTGTTCCACTTAACATAATTCAATAAACGTAAATTTAGAAAATTTCCAACATGTCTGATTAACATAAAAATTCCATTCATTATAACTTCTTTTTCTTCTTCTTAATCTGATTTAAGATTCCTATTAATAACAAATTCATATACGCCTATTATTGATAAAAGAGGATGAGAGAGATTTTCTTTCTTTTTAACTCTCAATCAATTCCCGCGCCTGGCGGCAAACTTTTCAACTTGTCTAACTCAAATCCTCCTCTTTTTTTTTTTATGAACGTAGAACGAAAGAACATTTATCTAATAGACTCGGAATTATTCCTATTCCTCTTCTTTTTTTTCTAACATCCATTATCTTAATGGGGGAATTTATTATGTAAACGGTCGATTAATCATAACACGGAATAACCGAAACGCTTTTTTTTTATTCCCTATCGTAATGAAGTTAGAGGATCATCCTAAAAAAAGATCCAAAACCGAACGTTCCTACACTTACATACATGGCTACTCAACATTTTATCATATCATGTTCATTTTTTCGTAAAACAGCGGTATTTTTCGTGGAGGATTTATCCTATCAATTTCTTAAAGAAATTTTCAAAACGTGGATTGTGCAAATAATAAATCTGTAACTACATGACCAATTTACACTTTTATGTTGGAATAAAATTTTTTTTTTTTTTATTTTATTATTATTAATATTCTAACTTACACCTTCAATAACATTCATCCATTTACTAACAACTATCTCTATGATTAAATATTTAATTATAGCTACATATCATCTTGCATCATTGCATTTGAATGTAACATTCAGGAAATTGTAAATTATATATAAAAAAAATTATTATTTCTTGTTAAGTTAATTAATAAACAACGTCAGATAATTCTTAAAAAAAATAAATTGATTTGAATTTCCTTTTAGTATTAAGATATTAAGGAAAATGCTTTTATCTACTCACCTTTATATATAAATTTTAATGAAAATAACTCTTTTGAGGGAATTTGTTGAAGTATGTTGATGTAATTTTTGGCTGTAGGGAACTAAAAAATTTAATAAATTCTCTCATATTTAATCTAATTAAGTTAAACACATATAACTTTTTGTTCTAAATGTTACTTATTCTTACATTTATTATTTTAAATAATTAACTAAGCGTTTTAATTGTAATAATACAATATATGTTTTGAATCGTATGGAAAATGAGAGTATCTTCATTTACATTTTAGAAATTTCAATTCAGATTTAGAAATATAGATAAGGGAAAGTAAAATAAATTATTATGTTAGATTTTTGTTAATTTTTGAAAATACCGGTAAAAAAATACAATGTTTACATTTCTCTTTGATTTTGAATAAGATCCTTGAGTGACCAAATCTCCAACAGTGAAAAACAGTGAAGTATTAAAGGTGTAGATTATTCGCCAAACATAGAAGAACAAAGTTAAAAATATTTCTGTTAGTAAAGCCTAATCCTATTTAAAATTTGTTTTAGATGTTAAAGGAGCCATATATAGCAAATATATTGAGATTTTGGTATTATTTAAATGTAAATCTTATTCCCGTCGTCATATTTAATAAGACATAAGATCGAACAATTATTATACATAGATAGAACCAACCGGCCTGTCTTATAGTCTGATAATTAAAGAAGGAAGCGTGGGATGAATGACTACCCTATAGAAAACAGAAGAAATACCAGTCTAGCTCGGATAACTTGTGGTCGCCAATCACCTAGCAGTCAGAGTGAATGTAAACAATGTCCCAATAATGTCATTTTTTCTGTTTATTGCAGGGGAAACAGATGTTTCCAAATAATATTAAATTAAATTTCAAATAATAAAGATAATCTAATAATTATTATATAACTTTTTGATGAATAAAAGAAGGAAGTATGTATAATAAGGAAAACGAATATTTGTTTTGTGATATTCCATGAGGAATCACCGATTAAAACAAGACACAAGGGTAAATAGAGCCTAAATTATTATTAATATTATTTGATGTTTTAGAAGCTCTTGCGAAAAATTATAATCCCCACATGAGAACTTTTTATTTATTTATACATCTATTATGTATGATTGATGTAGATTTGATTGAAATAATTAGAGAGAGAGAGGAGGGGGGAGGGCAGAGTCATTGAACCTCCAAAATCTTCCATTAACTTGATTAGATAAAGTGCAGTCATTAAGAATTGAAATCATTCAATGATCGGCTCATTTCCTGTCTCTGTCTGAGAGCAATATGGATGGATGGATTGATGGTCGTCTCAATCATCTAATTATGCATCCCTAAATTGTCTTCAAGCCAGATGAACCGTAGAGGACGGGAGAGATTAGTGTGTGATAGCGAAGAAGATGAAGACTATAAAAGATCAAGGCATAATAATTTATACTTACATAAAATGACTCACATCATTTGGCCAATTGAAAAAGATTTTTGGCGATAAGTCATCAGGCTAAAAATATAACTATATCACACCAACTTTGGAGAGTCAAATAGGAATAATCAAAATGAGTTAGAGTCCATTCCTCCTGTACCTTCGCCCTTGATGATTTTATTTACCTGAATTAATGAACATTCTCAATCTGTTTAAAACTATTTCATTAATGCTTAAAGTATCATTTAATTTTTCTAATATATTTAAATTTCTTCACCTTGTTAATCAAATCTAGAATAAGACGAGTAAGTCTTGAAGAAATGACTAATGAACGTGAAACACGTGTTTGTGTTTATTATGTGTTGTTTATTTTCTCTCATTATTTGTTTGTTTTCAAATTATAGCTGTAAATTCTTATAAATAAAAATAGTTATGAACCTCTTTTAATTAAAACTTAGAACTTTGTAAACTCCTACACAATCGATACATATTAAATAATTAATAATTTTATTAAGTTTAATTGTTAGAACATGTGAGTTTTAGATGATAAACTTTTTATTAATTATTAATTACTAATATTTATAGTTTATGGAATAACGTGATACATAATGTTATAGTCTTGAATTTGACTTCGGTGGTCAAATGATATTATTAATAAACTTATTTATAGAATTTTAGAATTAGCCAATCGTGAATTTACAAATGGCTTAACACATAATCGTAAATAAGGTTTAAAAGAGAGATTGAAGAATAAAAAAGTCAAGAGCCGATAAAATTAAACTTTGCATGATCTGAAACGATTAGAAAGAGAGGGAGAGAGACACTAATAAATTGGCATTAGCTAGTGTTTTTTTTGCTACTGTTGGTGTTGTGAGCCTGAAAAATCTTGGCTTTTGACCGCGTGGAGGAGGCCCATGACCTTGGTTTACTTTCAGCTTGGATTCTGATCAGAATGCCAAAGAACCAACGAAATTCATTCTAAATAGAAATAAGGAACTTAGTCCATTGATAATAAATAAAAAAGAGTGAGGTTATGTTTTGCGTACGCATGACCTTCAGTTGATTATAATGTACACAAAATAATGAGTGATAAAACATTTTTTTTTTTTGTTATAAATTGATATTATATAAATAAAGGATGATGTTTAAATAACATAATAATTAACATGTGAATTTGACTTCAGTATATCGACTGCCATTTTGTTGTTAATGTATCAAGATAACACAAAATATGACAATTTTTAAAAAATAAAAATAAGAATGGATATATTATATTTTATTTATAAAATAGATTTTTAAGACGTCAAATGGGTATGAAATAAGGGAACGCCTAAAATATTTTTTTAATTTACAAAAAATTGTTTTTAACATATATATATATATATATATATATGTTCTGGAAGATTTCCGCGGTTGGTTGTATGTGGAATAATGTTTTCCCGGGTT
>JAAAKE020029204.1:0-10022 GCA_010014785.2 Anisolabis maritima | reverse complement strand
TTTTTTTATATTCATACCTCATACGTTACTATTTGAAATTTAAAAGTCTCATTTAAAATTATTTTTAATTTTTTGTTATAAAAATTTGTAAAATTCATAAAAAAAAATTACTTAAAATTTAAACCGGAACGCATTTCTCTCTCCTAAGAAGTACCGGGATGGCATCCCACCCCATCCCGCCTCACTTCGAGCACTGGGATAATAAGAGGATAATAAGAGAGAAATCTCTTTAGAATTTTCTTTGATTTTTTTCTTCCTTTTAAATTAAATTTTTTTAAATGTCTTTTTCGGCATCTGAAGCTATTTAGAGTACGTATATTTTTATTAATTGATAGCCAATATAATATTTTAAATTAATTTAATGAAAAGATATTTATTTAAACAAACAACAAAATCAACATGACGACTTGCACACAAGATAAGCTTGTAGAGCAGCCATCTTATATTCTCAGAGGATAACTAAGAGTGGGAAAGTCTTGTAACTTCATTGCCTGTTTTTAACAATAATCTCCCCCCCCCCCTGTAGCCGAGAGTTATTGACATTGTTAATATTGATAACCTTACAAGCCAAGCATTGTTGGTTGAAATATCACTAGAATTCTCACTAAATGAAATTGGTAAGAAGTTGGAAGGGGAAATCAAATTTAAACTAAATACAAACTGCTTTTTTTTTTTAATCCACAGAATCAATTATGATATTCATGAAATTTAATTTAAATTTTTTCTTAACTTAGACTTTAGGTGTTTGCGAAAAACTGAATATAAAGCCGTTAAAAAAATTTATTTCTGGTACCCCAATGGGAAAAAAATTCGCATAAAAAAGAAGTTTAAGTATACTTTAAAAAGATGAAAATTTTTTTTTTGATTTCTCAAAAGAATTTCGATTTCGAAAGAACCCGCAATCCTTGGGGTGTAGAGAAAAGTAAAATCACTTTTTGTTTCTTTTTAGATGATCGATGCTCGTCCTTTCAGGCGAATCCTGAAGAGTCTAATTCTGATGAATACTACGAGGACGATTATGATCCCAAGGAGCAGGTGTCCCTTTTGGGCGGCTCAGGAGCTTTGCCCAAACCAAGAGCGAACAACTTCCGGGTTCCCAACTTCCATTTTCATCTAACCAACGTGAAGGCATCTGTGTAAGAAATTCTATCACATCTGCTGGTTCCCCAGCTCTTAAGTGCTAATATGGTTAGCGTCCTCTAATCAATATCAATTAGAAAATTTTGGTTGAGAAAATTCTCCAAACTTTGAAGAAAAAAAAATTATACAAAACACAGAAAAGAGGGGATGTAGATTGTATATAATTTTATGTATATCTATATGTAAATCTCCTTGTTAACCTCTTTCTTACTATATAATAAATTAATATTAATAATTATATTGTCAGAAAGGTTCCTTTATTTTCTAAAAAGTAAATTGCTGGGGGATTCATTGTACCGTATGAAGACTATCTCCTGGGATCTCCATTTATTTGATCGAGATATATATAAAGTGCATGCCTCAACCTGAGCCTGGTCGTCTATTAATAATTAATAATTTATGTATTGTTTTATTATAGATAGTACACTAATTTTTAATTATAGAAAGCGAACCTCTTATCACCCACCCAAGAGAAGGAATTCTCTTTCCAAGACCGGGCGTGATAACAACATCTCTGTCTTAATTATTTTTCTTTTCTTTGTTTTCACTAACAAATAGCACCCTCTCCCGGATTAGTTTACTTCTTCCTGATCCTCCTGAGTTCGAGAAATGGGAAAACAGCGGAGTACAATTGCGCCTTGAGACCGTCGCTGCCTATCCAAAGATGATCCTCCAGGGAGTCTATCGAATCGACAGATCCAAATATTTTGACGATTTCGACACCGCAATTAAGGGTCAATTCAAGTGAGTAAAATAAAAAAATTTTGTTTTTTACAAAATAATACCAAAAAATCTGGCGCGAAGGCCGCATTTCACACAAATTTCTCTTACCCAGAGTAAGGGAAATCGAGTTATGTGCTGATCACAATTTTATTTAGCTTTTATTTTTAGGATTTTGTGTTGGGTGTATTAATCAATTATTAAAATTATAAAAAAAAATTAATCACAGGATTTTCTTCTGCATCTGAGACCATATAGACTTGAAAGGATACACTATATACGGTATTTATTATGATACATGTAATCCCCAGGCATATTTATTGGTATCCAATTGGTTTAAATAAATTGTCATCGGACTGCCTGGGATCCAAACCCACACCCCTTGGCTTTTCAGGTTATTAATACTGACAATGTCAGTATTTTTAACTTCTCGGCCACTGGGAGAAGACAGGAAGGAATTAAAAATATTTATATTATGTTACCCTGGCAACGAGTCTTCCCATCTTTTCTTAGGGATTCTTAAAATCCAAAAGGAAAGGCCCCCACAATTTTGAGGTGGCCAATGATTAATGCAATTTAAAGATTATCTAAATTGTTATGTATACAGCCAATCTAATCAATATTGGTAGAATAGTTTAAGAGAAAATCACAAAAAACGGAAAAGAGTACATCAGTAAAATACTAGTGCCCGTTTTATTCAAAAGCTTCGAGGTGCATGCGACGAGGGCACCTAAGCTTAAATATAAAATTTCAGCCTTTCAGCGTTTTGGAGATATCTTGTTCACACACAGAGACAGACGCACCAATTTGTGAGATCCATTTTTTTAGAATCAGGAGACCTCAAAACGTGTATTTCCGTTGAAGTCTCGACATCGATTTGCAATACTTTCCCTATATTACATATATAGGTAAGAGAGGGTAAAAAAAGATGGAATAAAAATTTGCTTGCCCAATGAGAGCAACAAACCTAAGAGATAAATCTCCTAGACACAACGACCCCTCAAACAACCAACAATTTTTTTAAATTAATTTATTAATAACTTGAACAATTTTACTTTCGCGTATAGGAGAAGTATTGTAATCGTCCAGAAATTTGATCTTATTCTACTTGACGCTTTGGACCTTCCTGAGTCCGAAAATACCAATTTTCGAATTATATCTGTGTGTATGTTCACAATAATTCGAGCATACTTTAATGTAGATCAACCAAATTTTACATACGCTCATTACAACAAAATCAAAGATCTCCATTAATTTTTGGACCATATTCACAACCGGAACTAGTACTGTGGTACTTTGCCTGAAATTTTTTCTAAAAATGCTGATAACTCAAACATTTCACTGACACGTTGAATTACATGATATCAATATCGGAGACCACGGTTAAAATTTGGTTCACTTCCTCTTCGGTCCTGATTTTGATTACGTACAGTCCAAATATTCCCAAAAATTTCCCTTATTTTGTTGAAGTAAAGAGAAATGGAATGAGAATATTTTATTATTACTATTTTTTTTAATAAATTCCAAAACTATTAAAATCGAGATTGAGCCCCTTACCCCTATTTTGGGGAGAGTGTGATGTCAGTCCAGATTTTGGACCCCCTCTGCCCTTTGCCAGATTTTTTATAAGTCAGGAAACAAAGAGATTTTAAGAAGTGAAATTCGATTGCCAGGTTTTCCCAATTAATAATATAGTATGTGAATAAATTTAGAATATGAAATTGACAAGGTCTTTTGCAAAAAGAAAATTGCGACCATGATTATATAAATGAATTTAAAGAGATGTAAAAATTACAACCTGAACAACGATGATGATAGTAATCGGAGGTGGATGGCGCCGATTAGACAGCAATCGAATCGAATGCCAATGTCAATGCCGCCTTCCTGTATTTGCTCCTATGAAATAAAAGAGTTTATAATTTCAGTGGAGATGATCAATTGCATCCCTTTCCGGTTACTCATTTAATGAATGATAATGAGAGACGCATCTTTAACATTTCTCCGAAAAAAAATACCTCAATCTAACCATAGATAATCTAGATCGAAAATTCCCCAATTAATTTTGAAAAATCAACAACAACGCCTCTAGCGGAGTGGGCAATAAACAATATTTCCCCTATCTCTACTTTTCTTTTGGCTCCCTCCCCTCCCCAATCTTGGAAATACCAACTCGAAATTATATTATAAAAATTTTTCTTTTTTCTTCTACTATTTTTTAAAATTAAAAATATAATAATAGAAGATAAATGAGCGCCACTTGTCATCGATATTTGAAGTGTTTCATTTAATTTTGAAGAGCTGCCAAATTGAGTGTAACTAGCGCCTCTGGCGGAGCAGTTAGATGTTAAATAATTTCACTTTCGAAGGAGTTGCGACCTATAATCTACAGTTCTTCTGGATTTCGGGTGTGACGCGTCAAAAGAACTTGGAATTTTTGTAATTCATAATTTATTTCTTAAAATTTAATCTTAAATTATTAATAAATAATTTCGATAAATTTTAAAATTTCTAATTAATTTAATCTCTATTTGGATTGTATTGTTGCTATAATTATAAAAATAATTTTTTTTGTCTTTAAGGCAGATAGACATTAAACGAAATATTTAATTATGATACAATGATCTAGGCAGATTTATTTAAATCAATTGAAATCTAATTTGATTTGACTGCCTGGAAT
The DNA here is from genome assembly GCA_010014785.2 of Anisolabis maritima. Taxonomy (NCBI): domain Eukaryota; kingdom Metazoa; phylum Arthropoda; class Insecta; order Dermaptera; family Anisolabididae; genus Anisolabis; species Anisolabis maritima. Next base: position 5,485 of record JAAAKE020029204.1, on the reverse strand, counting down.
CCGAACCCACACCCCTTGGTTTTGAAGGTTATCAATGTTAACAATGTCAATATACTTAACCTCTCGAGGGGGGGGGGAGGCAATTTTGTTATTAAAAACAAATTCAACCAATCAAATAAAATATTCTTAAAACTTCTTTCAAAAATCGAATAAAGGATCGAAGAGAGAGGAGAAAAATAAAACATCACGTCCTTTCACAAGACCAAAATTTGTTAATAATTATATGCTGGTGTTATTGCGTTATATATAAATTACTAATAGCATCATTTCGTATGGGCGGGAGCTGTCTGATCCTAAATCTAAAATTTTTATCAACTTTTGGTTTCTTTGTCTTTTACACTGCATATAGCCATAACTTATCTCTTTCCTAAAATGTAATTGTTGTTATAAAACAACAATTAATTGTTTGTTGCGCTCTCTCAACATATTTTATGGACTTTAAATGAGTGTCATTATTAATTGGTCGTCCTTAAAGCTCCTGAGAGGCTCAATTCGTGCCAGCCAAGGTTACAACAAAATAATAAATTTTATTACCTTGCCTCAGCAATCGAGTGATATTTTATCGCATGCCTCTGCTAATATACTAGCATTTCCATAAAATGAAATATATGATGCCTTAGAGAAGATTGATATCGCAATTTGCAAACTCATTATATAAACATAAACATAAACATAAACAAAAAAAGTATAAAATTATATGGAAATAAAATGAAGGCTGAAAGTTTAGCTTTAATTGGGTTGCTAGCCTTGGCTTTTTTCAAAAAAGTGATTTATTCACCTATTAAGATAACGTTTCGACAAATATTTTTATCTTCACCAGATCTCAGAATCACTTGATTTAAAAATATTTTGCGAGGTCCTTCGTGAGCATTCTAATTTCAAGAGAGTTCAGAATGCTTATTAAGGACCTCGCAAAATATTTTTAAATCAAGTGATTCTGAGATCTAATGAAGTTAAAAATATTTATCGAAACGTTATCTTAATAGGTGAATAAATCACTTTTTTAAAAAAAGCCAAGCCTGCAGCACGTTATTTCACAACACAATTACAGGAATACCTTGCATAACGCAGGTAATTGGTTCCGACAGGTGTCCGCGCTATGCAAAAACAGCGTTGTTTGAGGTATTTATAATTGATTTCAATGGGATTCGTTTCTCGCGAAAATTTGGAATAATAAAAAACATTTACAAATCAAGATAGGGAATTTTATTTTTTTATTTTATTTATAAATTTTAAAAAAATATTATTTTTGACTAAATAACATTAAAAGAGAAACAAAACGTTACATATTCCAATAAATTTGCTAAATTTGTTTTTTAATAAAATAATCTTTGCGTTCTTTTTCTTCCCTTCTCGAGTTCTCTCTAGCATTATTGAGACATTGTTTCACTTTGATACTTCTTTCGAATTCCGGTCGGAATTAAGAAGAAAATCGGAATCTTATTAATTAACTATGCGTGAAAGCAAAAACCGCGTTGTATCGAAACAGCAAGGTACTCCTGTGTAAAATTATATTTATTATATGAGTATAATAGTACGGTAAAAAATAAATAACGATTACTATACTTTCTCTGGTGAATGAAAGAAAATAATTTTGCGAATAATTTGCTTGACAGATTCATCACAAATTTCACAAGTACCTGCCTCGGTTTCCTTGATGAGACCGCGAATGGATTATCCGTGGCGGGCGTCGATTGCGATTATCACGTGGCTCCGATTGAAGTTCAGGTGAAATATTGGACAAATCGCATGTTCTTGTTTAATCCCTGAAATTATATTGAATTTGCCTTTTGTTTTCAGTTTAAACGACAAAAATCGCATCCCCTTTTGGAGAATATCGCATCGCACGACTCTTTTGGTAAAATTACATTTTTTTCATTTTAAATTCATTTCTCTAATGTCCCGTTTTTGAGACATAAGCTAAAATATAGAGTTTCTCAAATTTCCTTCAAAGGGCCGTTGCTATCGTTTCTAAAGCTTTGGTTAAGCATTTTTTAAAATCAATTTCCAATACCGATTCCAAGGACTTTATTTTTGATGCCCTCGTTTTCATAATATCTTCAAAATTTAAAGATATATATACGAACTATAACTATAAGACAAAATTGAATTATCCGAACTTTTTTAAGCGAACGAAATAAAAAAAAATCTCGACATCGAATTTTTTTTCTTTTTATATATATCTATAGTTAAGCTAAAGTAAAGATAAAGATAAATTCAGGACAAGATGTTTTATAATATCAAAAACATCTTAGAGTCATTCTAAGGCTTAAACAAATTTTTCTTGATTAAATAATTTTAAAAATTATATATAACTATAGCGGAGTGTCCGTCTTAGACCCCACTTATAAGACGCTGTGCAATTTCTCAACAAAAAACAATAAAAATTTTTTACTATTCATTAAAGAATGCAAATAAGGGGGGAAAACTCGTCTTTTATTCAAAAGTGAGTTAAGAAAAGATGATAATAAAATTCGATAGAGCTTTATTCCTAGGATGATTTCTTTCAAATAGAAATATTCATAATTTATTTTTTATTTTTATTCTATAACAACTTTATTTTTAAAAGTGTTTAAAGTTATTCATAATTAATAGAGCCATATTTAATGATAAATTTCGTCTTTTTAACCCCCCCCCCCCTCCTGAGCAGGGTTAATAATAAAACGACATCTTTAAGAAAAATATTGTTTTTATTTATACAAAAAAATTTGTTTTATCTTGAGAATGGCCCTCACTAAACGTATATCTATATATAATATCTACTGGCTTGAATTTATCTTTTATTTTGTTCCTTTAAATCAAATAATCCCGGCCATTTATGAAAGTGAGTAATAATTCTTTTCTAAATTCCAGTATGGATTCTCCAAAATAAACTCTGGCATGATTTGTCCTCCGTCCTGGACCAGGCCCTCCTTCTTGAAATGGATGCCAAGATTCGTCAGAAACCCGCCCGGATTATGGACGCTGAAGAAGAGTGAGTGGCAGGAGAAATTTTGCATGTAGCATCGGACGTTAATCGAGCTCCTTCTCGACTTTTTTTTTCATTAGAGAGCGGCGAAAGAACGAGACACGTGACGCCAATAATTTCGTAGACAAAGTGATCACGCACGCCCGGCGGGTGATTCAAGAGAAGTACGGGGATCGAATTCGGCTTCCGGATATCGATGACACGTTCGAACAACAATTGGTGGTGGTGCCCGTGCATGGACGGGTCATTTGCCGACAAGGGCGTGTGGAAGGCGCCACATCAGTCGCAAGGTGAAACGCCAAGCGTTACTCTTCTTACTCCAACAATCAATATTCGAATATTTCAAAGACAGGAGGACGAATTTCAGCTTTTGAATAAAATCATTGGGAAATGACCATAAAAATCATTAAGTCAAACCCATCCCTCCTCCATCTGTATTTATTCAGCCTTTTCTAGGCCTCCCCCACTTTTTATTATCAACTAAAATAGGGGTTTCTAAATTCTTAACAAGCGGGACAGGCCAAGACTTGGTGTTGGATAGCCAAAAAAAAATCTCCAAGGGCTAATTTCCCTTTTCTCGAAGTGATTTGAAAGGGATCCCATAGGAATCTTATCCTTGGCTTTCCAGTGAGGAATTTTATTTGTGTTCTTCTCTTCTACGCATAATTGGGGACCTGACAGTGCCTAAAATGTAGAATATATAAAAAATACAAACATACACTTTCTCGCTGGAAATGATTGACTCTCAGCGAACGTTTTGGAGCCTTAAAACCTCTTCTTCAAGACTAGTCTGTAAGTGCGAGGTATATACGCTGAACGGATATTTAAGAATAAAGAAGAATAAAAGTACAGCCAGTACAGATTGTTAATAAAATGAAATTACGCTCTTCTTTTATTCATCTTTATTCCTGAAGACGTTTCTTCAAATTATAAAATTTAATTTTGCTCACACATTTTATACTACTCATAAGTTATTCTATAAAGGGATATTTATTCTTATTATTCCAATAAATTAGTCCCAATTATTATTTATTATATTAATAATTTGTTTTCAGAGTTGGCGATTGCAAACTGGCAAGCAATGTAGGCGGAGTCGAAGGTAACATACACTACTACGGCATTTTGGGCTTCAAAGAGCTCAAGGTAAGGTTTCACATATGTTAAAGAAATTTCTATTTATAAGGAGAAGAAGAAGATAGACAGTCATTCATTCCTTGTTTGTAATCATCACTGTTTGGAAAGCAAAAAAAGTTTCCTTTTTTATTTATTTGACAACTTGGTCTGCAATATAAGAGAATTCATATGTCATTTTATATTTATTTATTTATTTATAGTCTATGTGACTGCTAAAGACAGGGAGAATTTTTTCCTTTTCACTCCCGTCGATATCCGAAACCATATAGACTTGAAACGACACACATTCATTTCATTTACGTTACAAATTACCCAGGCATATTTATTTATATCAAGCCAGTATCTCTAATCTCTCGACCTAGGAGGGGAGGAGGGGAGGAGGGGATAATGGGGGAATTCATAAAACGCAGTGTCCGAGTTTTCATTGTTGTCGTTGGATGACGCCACATAGTAAACAAACCAAGTCAATATTTGCTCTGAAATTGTTTAGTTTAAAATAGTTCCTGTTACTTGGGCATTAGATTTATATTCAAGCATGATTATTTTATTAGTGGTCCCCTTCTCAATTTCTCTATAAAAAAAATAGCCACCCTGGGTCTGGCCTAAATAAAGAATTCCATATGAATGAGTCTCATCTTTATTTAGCAAATATTCCTCGCGCATGCTTCTCCCCAACTTTAGCGTTGGTAGGGTTTGGTGTGTGAGTTGGTCATATAATTTACATAAAAGTATTTGTATTTGTTTTATAATTGTATTGTAGATAATCTACGAGAATTATAAGGTGTCAGTGCTTGGCCTGGGACCGAGCGGAAGTCTCACGGCAAAGCTCTACCCGGTACAAATAATGACTCATATTCACGCTGACTACATCGAAGGCACCGTCTCTCTTGACAAGTTTAAAGTCATCCATGTCGGGTGAGTCTCACAGTTTTCGAATCACTAACAAAATTACAATCAGGGGTCGCGGACTTCTCGGGCCAACAATCAAAATGTGAAAAAAACCCCTCCCTTCGCCTACACATACTTCATATAGGGGAGAATATAAAAAGTTATAAAATAATGGTCATATATTAACACTTTCATTTATTAATTATAAGCGACATCTACATTGCGCATTTATATTATTTACATCCTGAAAATGAGCTTTATATCTTCGTGGCAATTTTTATTATTCTTATTTATCTTTTATAAAAGAGAGAATAAACGCCTAACTCATTTTAAGTAGTATTAGTAGTCTAACTTCAAAGCGTTAGGAAGGGCGCTAGTGAATGCCTTCCTTAATACAATTAAGGTTAGTAAAACAATAATAATTATTTTGATTCATGAAAATTACCATGGATTGCCATTTGGAAAAATTTATTATTATTCTGCAAGGAGATGGGG